>BLKM01011093.1:5531779-5665217 GCA_013340265.1 Coptotermes formosanus | reverse complement strand
GGGGGAGGCAGTGTCCACATATTAGTAAGCATTTTATGTTTCAAAATATTTCCATTTCCTTTCGTACTGGAAATGTTCCATGAAACTCTTACAAGTTCAATCTTTAAATATATCGGTACAGCAGAATATTAATTTATTTTGTTTGCTCCTGTAACAGGGTGTTGTATTTATAATCTTAATTACATTTTATTCACATGATTATAAAATAACCTTATATTCTAAGTAAAACTACGTCTCACTCCGTAAAAATAGAGAAAAAAAAACAAAATGACTATGAAGCAGAAAATAATAGTAATAATTTACTAATTTATTAATTCTTGGCTTCGGTTACTAAAACGGCAGTTAGGGGTGAGCACGGTCGTTTCTCAAGGATAATGCAGGGGAGTGTTAATGCGTCTCTTGAATTATCCAGCCTTTCTCTGATCAAAGGCGAATACTTGCTATCCTCGAATAAATGCTGCAGATTTATTGCATATTTGCGCTAGTTCATGCAGATTATAAGTTGATAAAATTCACGTACACAAATTTTACTACTGGGGCTCGCCATCAGTGCTAATTTTCAGAAGGCGTTCATTAAAACAGGAGCTATTCTCCGCTGTAGACTTGTTTATATCAACCGCACTGACTCGTTTCAGGTAAAACCGCGTTTGCTGCACGTACTGCGCTAATGAGTGCATTCCAAAAAGCATAGCCTCTGGGAATGCGTAGCCCGTTAGCAAAAATTACTATTAAAAGGGTTAAAAGGCAGTTTTATGTTATTTATTCCGTGCACTGATAAAAAAACTAATATTTTTAACGACCAACTGAATGAATAATATACGAATTACTCTTATTTACATTAAAACAATAGACCACAACACGTTTCGGTTCCTACGGGATCATCATCACGGAGGATGTACGTCAAGTGATTGTGTACAAAACAACACTTAAATTGTTGTAAACGATTATATCTTGATATCTTATACACCATGTGCTAGAAGTGAGTTGTAAACTATTCCGTGTAAGACTGATGTTGCGATACGGCAATATGAACTCAGTGTCTCGCAGCTGTCTTGTGTACATGTCAATGGTTAGCGCTTTTGATTGACGAAGTGAAGGTTTGCAGGCCTTAGCATCCCTTCTTTGGAATTTGTTTCTACCGGATATGACGTTTGGAGATTAATTTTACTAAACAAATAAACGTTCGTTCTGACGATTTTCTATGGATTATTTGTAACATTAAACAAGTGCTTAGGACAACAGACGTTTATTTGTAATGTGTTCTGACTGAAGTAACCGGGATTAAAATAATTCCCTATACGCTGTTTGGTTTATTCCACAGAACAAATGGCATAACATTTTATAATGTGGATTAAAATGCCAGTCAGGTAGAGTTTCAGCGATACGTCTGCGTCACTAATAATTACAGTAGTTCGTACAGGCATGGCATTATTTTCCTTGTGAACAGTGTTCTGGTAGTGTTTACTTAAGTTTTTAGGCTGTCGCGGCGGAGAATGCTCAGATTCTGTTTAGTTTTGACTGAGGTACTGTGGCTGGCCGTTTGGCTTTAATTCTTCGGCAATGCAACCCAAGATAGAAGAAAATTACCGGAGATTTCAGCAACAGTTTCACTTTATGTAGATTAGAAGTGAAGTACGTTAGGGCATTTGATTAGGACCCGTATCTTTTCAGTCATGTAACTAAATCTAACTTATGCACTTTTTTCGGGCCCGGAGTTGTGGAGACACTTTTGAATTTTGTCTTCTCAGCGCTTGGCCAGGAAAAATCGTTAGCGACACGAACAGCCAAAATGCTGCCGAAAAATTCTTTTTTCTTCCGAAAAGATAATGGTCACCTATGCTATACATCGTTGACGGAGACACAGTACCTGGATTAGCTGTTCTATAGACGTATTTTCTAATCATATCACCCCTACATGTTTCAGTGGTCAAGCCACCATCGGCAGGCGGCGTCAAAAGTGGCAAGCACCGTTTTGCATCCAGTAGTCATGTCATGTTAGGTTTGAGAATGTGCCAGTGTCGTAGTTTGTGACAAATCATTCTCGTTCAAATCATTACAGCTGAAATAACATGATAATTCACTGTCTCTTAGACTGTACAGTTAAAATGATGTGAGGTACAGATATAATATATATATATACAGTAATTATTGATAAAATGTTAAAAGTTTACGTTGAAAATATTGCGATGTGCTGGAACTGGGGCTGACATTGTTTACAAGCGTTATTGATCTCTGGTGGATCTCCTTACGTCGTGTGTGTGTGTGTGTGTGTGTGTGTGTGTGAGAGAGAGTGTGTGTGTGTGTGTGAGAGAGAGAGTGTGTGTGTGTGTGTGTGAGTGTGTGTGTATGTGTGTGTGTGAGTGTGTGAGTGTGTGTGAGTGTGTGTGTGTGTGTGTGTGTGTGTGTGTGTGTGGCGAACCCGAAAAGTATCTTGGTGCCCCCTGGCGATGCTGGCTTGACCACCGGAACATGGAGGGTTGATATTGTAACAATGTATACATTTACAGACAGTGCGTGCATTTGTTGGTCGGTCAACAGTATAGGAATGGCACGGTGTACGGTATATAAAATTACCTAGATTAGCTGTTGGCCTTGTTAAGTCCTTTGTTCTGAGTAACTGCCTGATGATGGCACGCCGGTGCCGAAACATGTAGGGTTTTATACTTGCTTCTGAATGCATTTTATTAAGTGCATAAATGGGTTGATGTATTAATTAATGGTTATTTTAATATTAATAACTGCAAGTTACAGGCATGTATCATTTTAAATTAACCGGCTTTAGAATTACGCTACCTCGGGGCAAAGGCAAATGTCCACAGCGGTTTAGTAACAAAGGAAGTCTAACATTTTCAGTTATTCATTCTGAGGTATTGCAGGTCAGTATTAAATTTATTTAATTTTCGATTTCAGTTGAGACATTCGTTAATGGCCGCGAAGATCGACTACAATGGAGTAGCCTTCGAACGCAGCCATAAATGAAGCAATACATGTAAGGAACATTTCATACAATCAATAAATAGAGTGCAGCTTTCTTGCTGCCTTCCAGATTTGTTCAGCTGCAGTGTGTGCTGTGCTGGTGTATCAGCGTAGCACGCAGGGGCCCTTCGTCACACAGTGTTATGTCGTCCTATCTTTCTGCGTCTGTTTCCCTTGGGGCCATTTTTCTTCATTTCGCTTTTAAGTTCGCCCAGATCCCGTTTCTGTTGTAGCTACTGAAAGCTCGTTATCTTACTCCGTCTTCCACGCAGTTTTTGTTTATTCTTATTTGGGTTTCGGATCTGTTTACTTCATATTTCTTTTCCTCATTTCATATCCCCTTACATCATTCTAAAGTCAACTCAGATGCAGAAAATAATGTCGCAGAATCGTGAAATAAATGGGGAGGTTGTTCAAGTAGACATACTTGAACTGAACTATTCAAAACTGGATTTAGTAATCTAAGCTTATCTTCCGACAATGACACTATCATTGCAGGTTGAAACTGTTCCGCATCTAATGCATTACTGTAATGAACTATCGCCGTTTTTTTGCATGTAGATGTTCCTTGGTAATTTAAATGTAAGTGGTTGTTTGGAAAAGGTATTAAATGAAACTGCTGTGATATGTTTTAAAATTTCCATTTCATTATTTACCTAAAGGGACAGAAGGAAAGAATGGGAATTTTAAGCAACTGCAGCAAGTCTGTGATCTAACATTCACACATTAATTTTTTAATTTAAATTATAACGGAAGTAACTGAGGACGCAACTGACAGCGAAGGTTTGTGTTGTTGTCTTTCAGTCATAACTCTTTGTAGTCTGGCATTTGCTTACCAGCGGCTGAGCCAAGTTGGGGAAGTGATTTGTGGTAAGGAAGGGGAAGGATAGACGGTTTACATACGACATAATAGACAAACATGTGAAGGGGATGCGTGGGCCCAGAGAAGCCAGTGGGAAATATCCTAGCAGAAAACAGCTCCAGAATATTTTCGACAATTTTCAGGAGAAGTGGGCATAGGCTAAAGCTGTACTCATTCGCAAGACCGGATGCTGCCCTTCAACCTCCGGAACGAGTTTCCGGAGTTTGGATGGATCTCGGAATCTTGCTGAAAAGGATAACAGAGGGCATATTTGTTACTGGCTGGAATCAAAATATGGTTACAAATTCGGTATCTGGTAACTTTAGTGGCAGTTTCCACAGTTCCATATTTCACAGGAACAAGGAATTTTAACAATTGAAATTAAAATTGACGCCATCGCCGGGGTGGAATATGACACCAACAACGACCATGTGATAAGTTACGGAGACATTAGTGCAAAAATGTAGCAGAAGTTCATGCATCGTCGACGTATAGAAAATAAGCAAATCAAATCCAATTTAAAAGAGAATATCCCACAATTGTAATAATTTTTGGGCACCTATCAGTGGGTCTGTGTGCAAACCTCTGCTTACGGTCCTTTCCTTCTGTGTACGCTTGTCTAATGCTTCGTATAGTTGCTACACTCCCCGCCTCGGTACGCAGGGTTTGATAATCTGACATTACTTGTTGGCGAGTACAACTTATTTATTCCCTCGGCTAAAATTTATTAATTTCGTCACTATTTGATTATTTCCCCTATTCTCTTATGTAGAAATATTTTCCTTATTGCGTTATTTCGTCGCGTTTTATATTATTTTCTTGTATTCTAGCAAGAGATCATAAAACGAAGACCTAGGGTTAAATTTATGTGCCTTCTTTAATGTTTAGAATTTCAGATAGCGCCGAGGGAGGTGAAATATTCAGAACTGAACGGTAGGAAGCCTGCCGAGAATTTAATCTGCTCTTGATCTCTTGCGTGATCCTTCTCGGTCCTCAGTTAAATGTAAGCCAATTCTTATCTTTTACATTGTCAACCTATCCCTCTTGCAAAGTGTGTTTGACTGAAGAGCCAACGCATTACATCTAGTAAATTAAGTATGGGACAAACCAATTTATTGTACTCTTGTTCATCTTTTGGGCCTCTTGGCTGAAGGCCACGGACCGATATACGACATTGGTAATTCGTACTCCTGCCGACACCCAGATACAGGCAGGCCCTAATGAGTAGAGGATTTCGCGGTATCCGTCAAGTAAATGAAGAGAATGGAATATGCGATACGTAACAACTATGACGATCGATGTCCACATACGGCATACCAAACATGTTGGGATATTTTTAATATATTTTGAAGTATTTTATGCTTTTACAAGCAAGGTGGGGGCACGCGGTGGCGCAGTGGGTTGATTCACTGCGCTACAAACCGGCAGGTTGCGGTTTCGATTCCTGATGGTGTCGCTGGAATTTTTCGTTAACATAATCCGTCCGGCGGCAGTATGGCCCTGGGGTACACTCAACCTGTAACAGAAACGAGTACCAATATTTCCTGGAGGTAAAGGCGGCCGGTGCTTAGGGCTGACAACCTTACCACCTTCATGTGCCGATTGTCTTGAAATCTGGGAGTCTCAACGTCCTGGAACCCTCCGGCCTGTCCAGGCCTGTAATGGGACTGCTTTATCTTTCCTTTTACAGAATAGGTAAATAGGCTACTGTTTTACATGTGTCTCATATTTCTCCCATTAGGAAGCAAATACACATACATGGACGCTAAAAGTTTTTTCTGTAGTGTGTAAAACGCCAGCTGATGTAGATGTATAACTGTTACGAATTCAGTAATTTCCATTAATATTAATTGTTTGCCCGAAAATGGGCCGAAAGGGCCGGAAAAGGTAGGAGGATAGAATAAATTGTTTTGTCCTAAACTTATTTTGTTGTTTAATGTATCGGTTTTTAAATTAATTATAATAAGCCTATTCATGAAATTTTAGTAATTTTTCAATGGCGCTGATGGGAAACTGATTTTGTTGATGGACCCAAAGTACTTAGAACAGTATGCTAAGGAGATTATTTAGATCTAGAGGTGTCACTAACTAGAAACTAAAGAAAATTATGCAGGTTTTTTTTGTAATCGTATCCTTGCCCTAGTAAATGAGCTGAGAAGAAAGATCAGTTTGACTTTTACCTCTTTATGTTAGGAGGAATTTCCTCCAGTGTCCAGTGTGTGGGATAATGTGTTGACCTAAAGCGCCTGTTCTAAATTTTTTACACCGCATGAGCCCAGTAGTATCTTGAACTGTCTCACAATCACAAAAAATATAACAAAGTACGAAGATCGGTCAGAAAATAAGTTTTACGATGCGTTTTTAAACTCTGATAAAAATTCATATTTAGTTTTACCCCCATCCGACTGTTTTTTTACATAGTCCGCCCTGCAACTGAAGCACCGATCATGTCGTGAGACAAGCTTCTGTCTTTCCTATCGTCGGAAGTCCCTGTCCTCTGTTGTCAGCCTGCCATCGTGCCACAGCTGTTTCCTCCTCGCATCTATACGTACGTGACTGTCAAGATACTGCTTTCGCGCTAGAAGCAGATGATATTCGAAGATACGTTTTTCTGGGAAATAAGGCTGCATCGCTAAGAGTGCGAAACCCGGCGTTTAGAGGCAACGTAGCGTCATTATCTTCAAGTCTCGAAATGTCCAAGAAAGACATCTCGAGCCTTGAAGATAAAGACTGTACGCTGCCTCGAAACATTGAGATTAAGTAACTGAATGATAGGTAGATATTTTTATGCGAGACAGAAATACCTGGTTTTGTAGTATAACGCGTGTGGTTATGCACCCTCCAATACCATGTGCTTGCAGTACGCAGCGTTTGATCTGTCAGTAAATAGAATACATGTTCACGCAGCGTCACAACCCGAAAGAACGAATTCCTCTGATACACCGCTGAAACAACCTCAAAAGTCATGCAGATGGCAATCGCTCTACCATGAATCCGCCATTATAATCTCAGTCATAGTTACGAAGTTATAAGCCATTTAAATTTATTTTGTGATCGACCATTGTACTTGTAGACAGATAAGTACATTTAATGAGTGAGCTACAAGTAAATGCTACGCAAATATACGAAATAATAATGAAGGTATAACATCAGCAGCCTGTCTAATATTCTCTTCTCTTTCATACACTGCAGGAGATCTTATCCGAAACGAAATATCTTAGTAAACCTTTAATACTGTGATGAATAGAAACCGATAGGACATCGTTTCAAAGGAACGGGCTTTAGTGCCCTAAGGTATGTTGAATTAAATGCACGTTTTCGCAGGTTTTCAAACTTTGTTTTGCAAAGTAGTCTCAAGAAATCCCAGGCCTCTTTTGGAAGTCACACATTAGATGCAGATCCTCCCTCCAAAGACTTCTGCGATTCTATCCATGGCACACAAAAGATGCTCTTTGCTCCAAGTGTCTGAAAAACACGCGCTTGTAGAATCCGACTTCGCAGAAGTAAGCACTGAAATGCCAAAATTACAGAACACATTGAAGTCTAAGTGCCTCTTGCCTATTGCATCTTATACGAATACATTCATCTGCCAAGTTTCGTAATCTATATTTATTTCTTCCTTTATTGCCTTGTTGGTTTTATTTATTCTTCTTTTTCCTTCATTATTTCTTTGCCGAATAGGAGGGCACCGTGAATGATCAATTGAGAAAATTTTTACAGGAAGTACGAACGTGCTATTTTGAAATAATACACCAAACACTTGGAGCCCGTATACCGCAGTCGTTACAGTGAAAAGGCTACGGGCTGGACAGCCGAGCGATATGTATTCGATCCCGGCAGAAGCAAGGAAATTTTCTCTTCTCTAAACCTTTTCAGCTTGTACTTTACATCAAGCGACTTCCTGCATAAGGGCACGGGGAGTTATTTCCGCAGTTGTAAATCTGTTGAAACGTGAAAGCGATCACTCACCTCCGTCTAGTGCCGAGTTAAGCATGAGTGTAGCCATTCCTCCAGTTATTTCACAGATGCCTTCAGGCATGTACTAGGCCAATACTTACCCCTGCATGTGCCTGTAATATATGAATATGCTGAATGTTATCCATTGTCTGAAGTGTTTTAGATGTACGGCGTTCCGTGAAGTGGCACTACTGCCATTTTAACCGGCTGGTTGCTATTTTAGAGAGACACGCTTGTTATTTTTGTATTGACATTATGGCGGCTGTTACAACCGGAATTTGGACTTGCTGAATGTTTGTTTACTGCACAAACTGCTAGACCACCAGACCACTATTTTAACAAACAATAAGATAATTTTATATCAGTATAATGGCTACCAGGCGCCTGAATACGGAAGTAGAATACAATTCTGACTTTCTTTCCTATCAAATACGCCTCAGACAATGAATGACACCCAAGATAGTATTCGTTCGTGAATCAACCATTTCTACAAGCCTTTAGAGAATCATTTTATTGTAGGTACTGATGAAAGGCAGAAAATTGCATTGAGAATGTCCAGTGCTTTGACTCTAACCTGACACATGCTGGTTTACTGCAAACCTAATTGCCTCTCGCGTAAATATCGCAGTGGTTACGAACGGGTTCTTGATTTCTGTTCATAGCAGTGGTTCTCATAAAATCGCACGAGATAACGGCGGAGAGACTGCGAGTAGTAGCAACATTATGGGGTGGAGGGACTGCGAGTAGTAGCAACATTATGGGGTGGAGAGACTGCGAGTAGTAGCAACATTATGGGGTGGAGAGACTGCGAGTAGTAGCAACATTATGGGGTGGAGAGACTGCGAGTAGTAGCAACATTATGGGGTGGAGGGACTGTGAGTAGTATCAACATTATGGGGTGGAGGGACTGGCTTCAAAATGGGACTATGTCTCGGGACATGTGGTAAGTAACGCAAGTGTTACCAGTGGCGTATGATGTTTTATTCTGTCTTTCTGTGTGATAAATGCGGGATCGGCAGCATATTTTGTAAAGGAAGAGAGAGAAGAGGTGAAGGAAGGAGTACAAAGAATGAAAAGAAAAGTCAGAAAGTCTGTAAAAATGAAGTACAGTATTAAAATTCAGGAATATTTCACTTCCTTATGTCCAGAATCTAGTGTTGCGGTAGCATTATATATTTGTGTTGGGCCGGCACATATTTTGAATCTGGAATTCTTTATCTGACATGATTACTGGTATTTTTCATCGGTTTCTTAACATCTACACAAATTTGTGACAACCTGCCTATGCTTTCCGAAAGTGAATTACGTTTGTTCTTGAAAAAGCATGTTAAGTTACAAAGGTTTTTGCATGCCTATATATTTTAAATCCAGTCTTAGAAGAATTAAATTTAATAACGTTGTCAACTTCGTTAAGGGAAAGCATAGACACTGATAGGTCCATAAATTTCAATAGCAAATCAGGCAAAATGTATGTCTTGTATAATCTGGTGTACCACCAATATTGGGATTGGGGAGGAAAACTGAAAAATTTTCGCCAGCAAAAACGAAGTAGAATTTGTGTTGGCAAATGTTTTACACGTCTTACGTTTGCAGTGAAAAGGATTCGTTGACGTATTATTGAAAGCATAATGCACAGTAAGAGGAATAGTTCCTTGGAAGGTGTTGTTACTTGACTGGGGCAATATTCGCTTCCCTGGTGAATGTATTTCTCACATTTTCTGAAATCCAAAGTTTCAATTTTGTTTTTACAAGGGACCACCATTGAATGCTGCCATGATGCAATTGAGTTTGTTCTATAAACTCACACCCTCTTTTTTAAGATCCAGCTTTGTATTATCGTGCTGTTTAAACGTAGTGCTGCCGAGTGGTTTCTTTCGTTCGGATTTTTCGATCAAGGTTTTGCGTGCAAGAATATTCTGCATGTTGTGTGTATGAGCTGCTGTATCTCATCATCCTTCATTGTGAGAAGTTAGTAGGCCTGCAGTGAACAGCAGACCTGCAACTTATTAATGTCTTCTCTGTGAAATTTTCTTCAGCATTTTGTTTGCCTCTCGTTCCAAATTCCGTCTTTTAAAATAATGTCCTTTCCTAAGCTGACAAATCCAGTTTCAACCACAACACTGTAGACGGTAGGGAGTTAATATGCATCCAGTATACTGAATAGCTTTCCACATGTTTCGATTTTCGTATTAAATTTATCTTAGAACTTCAGTAATTTCCATGTGGAAGGCCGTTGTCATTAATATAATACCATTGTATAAATAGCACTGCTGGTAGAGATCAAACCTGTGATCGCTGCTGTGTGGAAGGGGGGGAGGCGTTCATATTTTCACCGGAAATGACGGAAGCTTATGGCTGGGGAGCAAATTTAAAAATTTCTGTTGGTTCGAAAGTCACGTGAAATACACATTAAGTCGAAAGTCTTGGCACCGGGCGTTGCATTCCTTACGATAAACTTATTTTTTCCTACATTTTACCGTGATGGAGGTAAGGAAGAGGATTACCAAATATCTGAGATAATAAAAATTATTTCGTCGTTATTATCATCTTCATCATCATGACATCGAAATTTTGGCTCTGGTGCTTATCGCCCTGCTTAATATTCATATTGTGGCTAAATGTAGATTAGCGAGGCCTCACTCATATTACTGATGTGTTTTTTGTCGGAGAAATCGTTCCTTCTGAGGGCTACGTACCATTTCGTAACATTATAATTTCACACAGTGAGAGGTTACTAACCCTTACGTTTTGTGCACTATGTCTTAGAAATGCATATTGTAACAGAAGTTGTTCCTTTTTAAACGAAACCCTCCAAAATTCGGTTCAGTCTTCTGTTGGATGCGTTTGTTCGAGTCCAATACAACATTTTGTTTTTTATATTATGGAATTCAATTGACACCCAGCGAAACCCCATAACTTGTAGATAATTTCCCATCATATTTGGGCAATATGTGAACTGGCATATCTCCTAAGATACGGGAAAGGCCCATACAGACAACTTCCATCAGCTTTGGGGAAATTCAGTTAATTGATTGTTCCGCCTTGCAAAGGCACAGCTAAACACCAAATGTAGAGGACGTATATTAAAATGGAACGATAATTCTCTATACGTGGCCACTTTCTTACGACGGGCCAATTTATTTTTAAAATTGGTGAAAATTTTAAAATAGATATTTAGATTTAAAAATTTCATTTTAATTTTATACCTCGTGAAATGTTTATAAGTATTATGCCAGTAGACCCTGTGCCTTATTTAAAGTGATGATTTACTTCAGAGATGAAACAAAGCTTGTCATGAACATATTTTTATAGCCCTGAATTTTGCAGAGTTTTGTTATTTTTCATAAAAAGTTTAACATTTAAAGGGTGATGTGAGGCATTTTTCTAGGATGTAGATAACATATAACCCTAACAGCATAAGCTATTAATGTATAATTAATCTGAGAGTTCTAGAGCATAAATCCCCTCCAATTTTCAGAACTGTGAGAAAAGTAATTATATCTTCTCCAGAGCATTAATTTTTATGTAACTTTATATTAGCTTCTTTTCTTATTTTTGAAAATACAAATGTATTTTATAGAAGCCACTGTACAACATTCTTCTATTTCTGGATTCTAGGGACCACTCTTTGCGTATGCTAGTGTAAGGTAATTTTTTTAAAGAAGAGAGCACTGGCTTGCCTAAATTTGTAAATATGGCAAGTTAATAATTACATTTTAAAGGCATTTTGGTGGCATTCAGAGAAGAAGGGGAAGAAAATTGCTCCGCTACTGTGCACGGAAGAAACTTGGAAGATAAAAACTGAAAGGATTTAGTTGGCGATATGTTTTGGGGGAATGTGAGTAGCAACGGAAGCGTGGACAGTGTTCGGAATACAAGATACAAACTCAGAAGAAAGCTAGACAACAAGAAATACTTTTATTTTAGTGGCAATGCCTTTACAGCGACCAAGTTTCCGATGTGGATTTTGGGAAGATATTAAAAAAAAGAGTTATGGCTGCAAGAAAGAAAAATCATTAACCACGTTTTTGTTTACGGATAGATAAAAGCGAATGATATACGTTTCTGGAGACAGATTGTGGCATATAAAGTACGCTAGTGTTCTCAGAATTAGAGTGAATATTGTGTAAGCTGTTAACTTGTAATATACTAGAACAAATGCAGGATAAAACACTAATATTAATAATAACAATAACCAAAAATCACAAGACAGGCAACAACAAAAATAAGAAAAGATAGAGACGCGTTTAGATGTAAACGAGGTTTAATCTGAGCACGCAACTAATAGAACATAGAACGACGCTCTCAAAAATATGATTTTCTATACCGAGTTTTACTTTGCTCGACTTTTCGCTGTTTTCGTTGATATGCGAGCATAACTATTTTTTACCGTGCAGGAAGCTATGTGTGCCCATCGCTGTTTTATTACAATGCAGTTCTTGCGTAAATAAAGCGATTCCTATGTGGGGCTTAAGACAATCTGAGTGGTGATACGTCACTTTTTCACAACAATACTCCAGTGTAGAGGCAAAATTGAAATGTGGTACCAGAATCAAGTAGGCTTATACATAGTTTCACACCATCCGCCTTCTTCACAAATTGTGCCAGGATCTTCTGAAATGCACCACATTTACAGAGCTAGACCCTACAGAAGGAGAAACGACATGCGACTTCGACACAATTATAGGTAATAGTCACACGCCATATCTTAACAGATTCGTAAATGAAGTACTCCATTTTAAGGTATAAACGTGGATTTACACAGAGTTAATTCAACACACTGGCATTCAATTTTTTCACGACAAAGCCGTCACGAGCACAGAATAATTTTACTGTCTGTTTCCAGACTGATAGGTAGATGTCTGGATATTTACATGGATTACGTCTTTCAATAAACAAAACAAATAGAAATCTGTAACACGCAGCTTTTAAAAATGTGTGGCATTTACTGAGGACATTTTTGTCACTGTCATGTAGTCATTAACTATGGTCATGCTGATATAAAGGAAGGTAAAGTCTCTCTGCATGGCATTAAGCCATATGGGGAGTAGCGGTATAGCTCCACTTAGTCTTAACCTTATTACTACATGAGTGAGTGGTTAGCTCAGGCCCCGGCCACTTTATCCCAAGGGAAATGTCTCCCTGTACCCACTAAATAGGAGGGTGTGGGTCCCTGGTTGTCCGGTATGAACCCTTGGGAGGAGAGATAAATGCATTGTACCTGTCGGGAATTGAACCGTGATTTTCCCTTTGTCCTTTCCGTAGTGTAGTCACTATACCGCCTGCACTGTCTCGGCTTACAAACAGAATGGAATACAAATAGTAAAGGAAAGTTGATACATTCCTTAATTATAAGTTTCCTTTGATGGTTCAAACTGTTTTACACACACAAGCATTTTTCTACTGACAGACGTACTTTGTTAGTGTGTTGCATTTTAAACTGAAAATTGAGAGTAGTAACAAATAACTATGTGAAAATTTGCGTGTCGTCCACGACAACTTTCCAGCAAGATCTTTTTGTGGTGGTTGGTTTTAAGGAAAAGAAAATACGTCTTCAGTGAAATAGCGAGGATGCACATGACACCACAGCCTACAGGAACTCGTAAGGCTGCGGGCCGGGCGGATATCAGACTTACCACGACAACAGATTTCTTCTATGGCCTTCTATTCTACACCAAAGAAAACACATTTTGTCGTTGGGGTATAAGAAACAATACATCACGGAGTACAAGAAGAAGGCCCAGACGACTGACGTGCAAATAGAAACACTACTCCTGAAGAAGCGAAGAGAGGGAAGAGAAGCAAAAGAGATTTGTGGGAAGCACCAAAATAGGAGATGAGTAAAAAACGTACGAGTCAGACAGGGTGCAGCAGAAAAGCTAAAGGAAAGCTTGGTCCTTCCTTCAGTAAAATAGGAAGGCTGCAATTTATGTCGCCTCGTGCTTCAAGCCAACAACAAACCGCAGCTGTTTCCTTGCTTTATACATGGCAGGATAAATCGATCTGGAAAATCGGGGCGTTAGTAACTTTGGTATTCGCTTCATATGTTTTCTTTCACAAAATCGGCACATAATGGAAAGGTAGCTTTTGTGCATCCGTGTTTCATCTCCAAAGTACTGGACGGATTTCAACAGCATTTTGATAAGTTGTACGGTGAGCTATCTTTTGCCCCCTACCATTTAACTACAACCATCACTCCACACCAGACCAAAACTGAACTTTATAACTGTTCTCAAAAACGTTTCATCATAAAGCGCAGTAAGTGATGTACATCTCGTTGTTACCTTCAACATTTATTTGAAAGACTTTAGAACTGCTAACGTCTGAAGAAGTACAGGGGCAAGTAACCTCTGATTATGCAATTTAATACTTCTGGTATGTTCAGCTTTATCACCAGTGCACCTGTATTTGAATATCTAAGCACCCTTGGACTGTTTTCTCGGAGTCGGAGTCGAAGTCGAAAGGGGAGTAAAACTCTCTATGTAGCAGCACTCCGTACTGAAATATAAACCGTGTGGACATTTGGAACTATACTTTCAGGGTGTGGTACTTGGACACAGGTACTTTCAGGGCGTGGTGCTTAGACACAAGAATATTGTAAATTTAACCCTAACCTTAGCGTCATTTTGCATGAAATTTGTGTAATAACTCTGGCCTTATTTTACTAGAGACTAAATAAGTGTATCTATGCGTAGTTTTCCGTCAAGATACTTTGTAGAAATGGGTTAAATGAATATTTAATAATAACTGCGTCATTTTGGGTCAACATTGTGCAGGTAGTGGCGGGTGTGAAATGAAATAGAAAAATCAATGGAAGTAAATTAATCCAATATGCAAGAGGACAGAAAACAAGAGTGGGTATGTGTGCTCCGAGTGGCTGTGACGTGTGTCGCACATAGCTCTGAGATACATGCTGTTTTAATTTGTGTACGTCACTGCTCTACAGATGTAATTACATTGTTACAAATATATTCTGTGTATATGCAGGTAAAGGCAAACTTGTCTCTATGCACAAAATAAAGGTATACTGGGGGAGCAGAGGTATAGCTCAAATAGTTTTAACCTAGACACTAGATGGCGTAAAATGGGAGCTTCACGCCCCTGGCGCGTTACCCCAGGAAAGGGCCCCGACACCCGTGGAATAGGAAGCTGTGTGAGCTGCAGCGCCAGTGTGGAATCATTGGAGAAGAGAAAAATATCTTGTCACTGCCGTGAATTGAGTCGGTTTTATTCAATGTATTTTCTGTTGGTCATAATTAATTTTTGCCTGAGTTTACTTAAATGTTCAGTGTATCGAAAAAATATATGTTTATTTAAAAGTTGTAGATTTTAAAGGCTTATTCACGTAGTACGTTATTATTTGACAAATGTTGAGAGAAGTAAATTATCATAAGAACGTCACGTAACGTGGAAGTTGTAACGAACAGATAAAGCATTAGAACTTAAGTCACTCAGCAAATAGTAGTGTAGACTCAGGACAACTGTTGTCATCAAAATACCTCCGTTGCTTTCGAATATACATTATCACGGTTTGCGCGCCTTGCACAAACGATGCGCAATGAGGCGGCCCAGTGACGTTGTTGTACAGATAGAAGAATGTGTCATAGTAATTAGTATGTATTAATTTGAATATCTACAACTAATGGTGAAAACGCAGCGAAGACAAGGGATATACAAAACGATGTTAAAAATGGTTCTGAAGGAAGGGGTTTTCAATAATCAACATGTATTTTCCCATGAAATAGAAGGAATATGTTTGAGCCCACTTGTTTGTTGTTGACTGAGCCGGACAGGTGTCGATTTGAGGGAGGGCAGTCTTATTGTAAACGAGATTTAAATGCTTACACTTCGCCACTTTTTTCTTATTGTAATATATTTCCTCAATATTTGTATCGTTTTAGGAGAAATTGGAAGAAACTTGCGAGTAGCGCTAGACACAGTGTAGAAACGTCATGTTTAAAAGACATGAGCATGATTTAATAAGTGGCAGCTTATCCTCTCACTTATTTTATTATACCGTTAAAACAGAAAGAGCTTTCTCTGTATATTAAAAGGGTTTGCTAAGCATATTATTTTAAAGCGCAATTAACACTTGTTTTAGCGCTTAAATTTTTACCTCTTAATGTTTGTATTTTTAAATTTAACATTTAAGTTTAAATATCCATGAAATGCACTGTTATGACCTAAACATGTAGTCTTCAACATTTATTTCAAAACTATTTATTTTGTATATGGTCAGTACAGTGGCTGGCCACGAGCCAGATAACGGAAGTTCGGCTTCCGGTAGAACCGGAACATTGTCTATGCTCTGCCGTGTCCGGCTGAGGTTTGGACTTTACCGAGTGTACTGTCCAGCTGAGGTTTGGACTTTACCGAGTGTACTGTCCAGCGGATACTGTGGAACCCTCCGTGGGTTAAAGAGGCTGGAGCGTTAAACTGACAGCTCATAACATCCTAGCGCCAAGGATGATAGTGAATACATTTGATTCAACATTCTTCTTTACGTATTTGTGATCGTTTTGAGCCACTTCTTCCATAACGGTTTATAGACGTCCGTTTTAAATCACTGTGCTTATTTCCATTTTTGCCTGTTGTTTTGTATGGGTGTGAAACCTGACCTCTCACATTGAGGGAGGAACGAAGGCTTTGAATATTCGAGAATAGGTTGCTGAGGAAGATATTTGGGCCTAAGAGGGACGAGGTAACATGGGAGTGGAGAAGACTACATCACGAGAAACTTTGTGATCTGTACTCCTCACCAAATATTATTCGCGTGATCAAATCGAGAAAAATGTGATAGGCGGGCCACGTGGCACGTATGGGAGACAGGAGAGGTGCATGCAGGGATTTGGTAGGGAGGCCTGGGAGAAAGAGACCACTTGGAAGACACACACATGGATGGAAGGATAATAATAAAGTGGTTCTTTAAGAATTGGAATGGGCAGGTATGCAGTGGATTGATAAGGTTCATGATAGGGACAGATGGCAGGCGCTTGTGAAAGAGATAATGAACCCTCAGGTTCCATAAAATGTGGGAAATTTCTTGACCTGTTAGCTTCTCAAGAATAACTCTGCTTCATGAAGTTAGTATTTCCATTGATTTGCGAAAAGCCGTTGTTTTTAACTTGATTTCCTTTGTTACGGAAAGTACAGAGCGTTCATTTTATCGTGTCCCTGAGAAAGGAGACTATTCCTCGTAGAAAATCTGTATCCTCCAGGGATTGAAGCACTTACAGATTCTCCCATGAAGTAACTTCAACTACAGGGAGAAGTGGACTCTAAATTCCCCTAGGATGAAGGCTTCTAATGCGATAAAACTATCGCCTTGTGGGACAAGATAAAAGGGACATTCTGTAGGTTTATGAGATGCGCATGTGTCTGTTCTGTGCCCTGTCTTTTAAATTTTTAACGAGCTGAGGAAGTGTTTAAGAAACGTGGTATTGCCATTAGGTATTTGGAAATAAAGAGCATTTTTGTCCTTGTGCTTCTAAATATTATAAATAGTAACATTAATAATAACAATAATAACACGATTTTATAAATTCTCAGAGCGGTGCTGATAAATGTTCCAGGCTTCTGGGATATGACCCACTGAATTGTCTTATGTAAGTACGAACGTTTCGAAGGACCTTGCTTTGCCTGCTTCGAGTCCTCTGGGATATGATGCTGTCAATATTGTCACCTGCATACCAATCTACACAAATCAGTACCCACACACATACGCACGGCATCATATTCTAGCTAAATGGAACCTTTAAGGGTAATAGAAACAAGGCGGGCACGCTAACTTGTGAAATGGGAGATACAGCAGTACCGCTTAATTCACGGTACTGCTGTATCTTGTACGAGTATGTTAATAGAGCTGCGAACATTCTGCAACCTTGTTGTTGTAATTTGTATGTAAAACCTAAATAATTACGTTGCTGCCGTGTACATGTTTTTCTTTTTCTTTCGGTCTAGCTGTGATAACTACTGGAACAGTGGAACCAGGCACGTGGAATTTGATGCGGAGATGTATCATAAACATGCTTACATATTATGCGTAAAATTTTTTTATAGTCAACAGTTCAGTTTTGGATGTGGTGAGAAATTTTAAGGTTGAATTCTACAAATGTAACGAGAAAACCCCTGAAGATCAGTTATAAAAGTACAGAAACAAAACACAATGTAACAATAATAGAAATAGATGGGCCAGAATACACGCCGGTGCAATAAGGAAGCATGATTTATAAATTGTGCTCGGAATTTCTTCTTTATTATGTACGTATAATTTCGACCATTCGGCTTCTGTGTGTGAATGTTCGTGCATTTCGAACGCCTGGTTTGGGAGGCAGAGAAGATATTTCTACCTGGTTCACTTTCCAAATGTAGAGAATTTTATAGCAGGTCGACGTGTACCGTATTATTTATTATTGAGCATATTGGGGTGGGAAAAGCAGAATAATGTAACGCCCGCTACGGCTTATACAAAACGTGTCTGCCTCCTCATCTGCTACTTACATTTCATACTCTTTACCAGGTACAGTATGAGACATAAAGTACTGCTTTCCCTACCTTTGAAATACTGTTACTCGTAAAAGAAATATAAAGATGAGGTGATTGCAGCGGTAAAAGTTAGCACTTGTATTTTGTAAGCAATTTTTTCGAATTTTGCTCGGTTAATCTGCTGTTACCGTGAATGAAGTGTGACGTAATGAGCCCCTGTTTCTATATTCGGATATAATAGTAAAGCGTCTTCGAATATAATATGACAGTTTTTTTCTTAGGTCGCGGGTGTTTATCTTTCATCTCATTCCATTCTTTGTAGCATAATAATTATACTAACACGTATCTAGTCTTATTCGCATCTATCCAACTTACATGTCACAAACTCTTCTCATGTCACTCCTTCTGATGTTCTCATCATAGCGTTTACAAAGTACAAAATGTGAGACTTCCCGTACACATGGAAGTCTGGTGTTCACTCAGCCCTCCGTATCTGATTTACTCATAACACTCGTAACGTTACATTTCTCACCTTACCCACGTATTGCCAAATGTCATGGTATCACGGTCAGGCTTACTGATTATCCAGTTTTAAACTCAAGTGCATGTTATGCAAGGTTTCTTTATTTTAAGTTTTGTAAAATTCATTCTTAACATGAAATTAAGATTGTATTAATAGCATTATTAAAATTTCATACATATTTACGTTATACAGTCATATAATTATTTTTTATACTTGTTTATGTTTTTCATAATGGGAACATGCACTGTTTGTAAAGAATTAGGTGTATACTATCTTATTTCCAATTACAACACTTACTGATTTGCTTTGAATGCTGGGATTATTATTTTGTAATTGAAATTTTTATTGCAGGGAAATAGGCAGAGATGGAAACCAATTTTGCCCCCCTAAGGAAATTAGGCTTTCACTGCACTTCCTTTCGCGAGACCCACAGTCACAACATCTATGTAGCTTATTTTATCCAAATAGAATGAAAATGTAGAAAATGCGGGGGGGGGGGGACTCTATTTACGACCCTCATGAAATTATGCCTTTTATGCACCGATTTTCATGAAGTTTATAAACGCTCAAGATCATTGCCTGAAAATCTTCTTTACCGAAATTTATTCAAATCGCCCGAAAAGTGAAGAAAATACAGACAAAAGTTTATACACGCGCGTAAGTTAATTACGCTTCTACAGTACGTATTTTCGCGAGGCTTACAATTACAAAACAGCATGATGTGTGAAGTTTCCATATCGATTTATATCCAAATCAGGGAAGAAACATAGAAATCACATGCTGAAATTTATTGACGCTGTTTGGAGGTTTATGACTGTCATTGCCCCTATTTTTACGTCACTGATACTTGGTCGACAAATTTTTTTGTCAAGAACTCCTCTACTGAATTTCATGAACATGCGGTAAGGGGTTTAGTGTGTGATACTGGGTCACGGAAGGACGGACAGGCAGGTGGACGCACCGAGGGACATGGTTTCCCAAGAACGCGCTGCTTTTTGTTTCATACATAACGCCCAATTCCAAAGGTAAAGGAAAACGCTGCGTAACAAACAATTCGATTTTAAATTGGGTAATTAGTAATTCTACCGATGTATGCTAACTTTAGCAGTGGCAACAAAACATAAAGTGTATTATGTTGGCTGAACATATAATGTAGACAGTGAATTTAACACTAAACACGAAGCAAATAATTTGATAAACATAAAGCTTTCCATAGGCATAAATTGGCTAATAACGCGGGGGGGGGGGGGGGGGACAGGAGGGGGCAAAACCGGCAGTGCCTCTACTCTGGGTCCCCTAAAACACAGTTTTTCCATTTTTTTCTGTTTTTACACCACCCAAATAACGGTTTGGAAAAATTTCGATTTTCTTTACTTGTCCTCTTCAACTCAGTAGCCAAAAAAATATTCTTAGGTAGAAAAAATATTAAAGGGGCATTTGCCCCATTCCTTTCAACCTCAACGTTACTCCTTTGAAGCTTCCATTATTTTTGTTCTTGTTTAATTTCTGCGTCAATGTATGTCTGACAAGAGTGTACGTTTCTGCGATAAATCCAGAAAATCAAATATGAAAAAGTCGGAAAATAGTAGTCCAATTAGGAGGAAGTACGCGTTTTATGGGCCGTCCTGTAAAACCCTGCGAAAAGAGAGAAATGTTAATAATGCATTTAACACGGAGTGAGAATGAAGGCCGGGACTGGGTTGTTTTCTGTGTGTCTTTCCTTCTAACAGACGAAGCCTGTCACTTCGGTGGCTCTGAGTCTGCTGAACTATTGCTTTAATTTCTAGCGAGCGCGGAAAATTTGTTAACCTCTGAATATCGATCTAACTCCCTAGTGCTTAACCTAGATATGAACAATATTACGTGTCTCAGACACGTCTCGTTAGACAAGTTTTCTAATTAGAGTCGTCGTAATGTCAAAGTCAAGACCCAAAAGGGAGGTCTTCGTGTTCCTTACATGTAAGAGGATTTTATAAAGAACAAAACTCGGCGAATATTTCTTAATTGTCATTTTCTTCAGTAAGTCAGTGTATCTCTTCTGACTGCGTGAAGGAAATGCGAATTCAGGACCTTGGTTGCTTATTATTTAATACTTAACCAAATGTGTGTTTGTGCCATGGCTCATGTGGTTAGACGCCTGTTCCTCATAACTGACATCAGGATTTGATTTCACGGCATTTAATGTGGGATTTGTGGCGGACAAAATGGTAATGAAGTAGGTTCCTATCAGGCTATTTTAGTCTTCGCTTGTCAGTTATAATTCCACCAATCCCCCAGACTCGTTCATCTGTAAATAAAAAAATAGGCCGCATTTACAAGGGACTATTTACCGTCCACCCGAAGAATAAACATGAACATCACGCGTAACGCAAAACACGTTCCAGAATTAAGTGCTGAGATCGGCAGGTGTCTGGTTTGTGTTCTGCCAGCAGAGTTGAGGACAAAACCACAACATAAATGGCTGATAAATTCTGTGAAATTATAATGAAGTCCAAATATTTGGGAACGACATTAATACAGTTTATCTGTCTTTGAATGCCATTAAATCAACGTTGTATGCATCAGAAAAAGACACATTAAATTCGGAGGCTGCCTACTAACATTCGGTCCAACGTTTATTTTGTCTTTCAACTTGCTGCCTTAAAATATAAATGCTGAGATGTATAACATTTTATCTTTGCCGCTATTTTGAGTGTGCGTGGCACTTGGTCTCTGATATTAAAGGGAGAACGCAGGCTGATGGTGTTCGTAAATGGGCTGCTGAGGATGAGATGGCGCCGGTTGGAAGAAATAAGAAAATTCTGGAGGAAGTTGCATAATGAATATTTTCACAATTTTTGCTTCTCAGTGTGGGCACATGGGCGGAGGGGATAAGCATAGAGGTTGTTGGTGGCCAAACCTGAAGTAAACAGACGACTTGGAAGAGCTATGCTTGCTTGGAAGAATAACATTAAAATATATTTGAAAGGAGTAGGTTGGGAATGTGCAGATTGGATTAATCTGGCTCAGGATATGGACAAGCAGGGAACTTTTGTGAACATGGTAATGAGCCATCGGGTTTCATTACATGCGGGTAATATTGTGACTGGCTGAGGAATTACAAGCTTCTCAAAACGTATTCTGCTTCACGAAATTAGTTACTAGTTAGCTATGTATTTAATTATCATTTAATTACAGTAGAACCTGGTTATAACGACGTCGGTTTATATGACACCTAGTCCATAGCGTCAGATATTCTGTGGCACCAATTATTCATTCCTCACTGTTAACCATAACATTATACTTCTCGGTTAGAACAGCATTCGTTTATGACGACAAAACGTGTTCAGCTCTTTCGTGTCGTTACAACCGAGTCCTACTGTATGTATTTGCTTACAAGGACTCAGTGCGTACCGCGCTGTAAGTGTTGCCGTTCCCGGCTATCAAGCACGACTGTAGTGCTGTATAACGCAGAATTCGATGTTTGTTCTGAGATCCATGCAAAACGCATAAATGCAATGTGAGCAGAATGTATAGGTTTTTAGTATTGAACCCGGTGATACGTAAACGTACCGCTAGGCTCCGGAAACTTAAAGGGTATCTAACCCTTATATCTTAAGGAACAAACACACATTGCTTGCTCATATGAATATTTTCAGAGCATAAATTTGTGCTGTAAGCGGAGATATCTATTTTCTGAAGTTCAATTTTAGTTCCACAAGAAATTCCTCGCATTTTATGGAACACGAAGTTTCGTTGCTGCATTCACAAGAGCCCGCCACTTGTCCCTATCCTGAGCCACATCAATCCAGTCCATGCCCCCATCCCACTTCTTGAAGATCCATTTTAATATTACCCTCCCATCTACGCCTGTGTCTTCCAAGTGGTCTCCTTCGCTCAGGTCTCACCACCAAAATCATGTATGCATCTCTCTCCTCGCCCATATGTGCTGCATGCTCCGTCACATTCTTCTCGATTTGATCACATATACGTTTAAAAAGAGTGAAGACTGGTTAAGTTACAACTCACATTCTTTTCTTCAGGTACACTGTCCTGCGTATATTACGTATCTACGAAGTTTGTCGTTCTCACAGCGGCGTTTCAGAGGATTCAAGTCGTTTGTCTTGACGCTGTGTCGTTGTATGAGTGGTTCCTGACGCTTCGAAAGTGTGTAACACGGTCCTTCGAAATGTCGGCGAATACTCACCAAACGACACAGCCTATTATCACAGAAAACCTGAATCCTCATTTTACAGCTACTTTAGCCGGAAGTGTATCTTAAACTGAATATTCAAGTCTTCGATCATCTGTTAACGTATTGTCCAATGACACATCCCAGAAGACTTTAAGTTACAGTAACATGGCCCATACTCAACCCTCCAGGCTGCAAAGAGCAGAGGACAGCGAGATAAGGCACGTGTGTTGCAGCTGCAATAATCTGTTTTTCCTCTTGATCAGTAGTGACACCTGGCCGCAAGAAGGCACAGGACTTGTATAATTTTAAGAATTATAATTCAACTTGTTTCATGACGCATGTCGTAATGTAAATACGCATGAAGGCCCTAATAATACTTGTTACAAATATATCAACGCATTAATTTATTTTCTTCCGTCAGTAAGCAACAGAAAAGAATTGTACAGTACCAAGTTTTACCAGTAGATGTCACCCTGTCTTTCATATCTTACAAGTGGTGACGTCGCAGGGGAGAGGGGAAGCAGGTGTAAGACGATCGGCTGCATGACATCCCCTCCACCTTCTTGTTGCAGTCGTGTGCATAATGGCGTAACGAAAGTAAAATATAGCTCGTGTGTCAGTTACTTTTAATTTGTTTTTAATGTGTGCTGCTATGTGCTTGTTCGTATAACAAAGTGTTGAATCATTTAAAAGTGTTACAGTATTGCCTTTGTGGTGTTATTTTATATCCTAATGAAGTTGCAAAGTGAATGCCAAATAAGGGTGACAGTGAAGTGGGTAGGACTGAGACGAACTGGACATGTCTTGTGGACCGCCGCCATGTCCTTCACCGAGACGCGGAGAAATGCACTGAAATATTTAATCCGTAATGATACGGCCAGTGTTCGATACAGCTGTTTAAGGGTAAGTTTAATCCATCTTACACTGAATAAACTGTTTATGAAGTAATACGGCATTGGAAGGAAGTACAATATGTTATTGCTTTGCGTAGAAATTAGAATGGCGCCATTAATATTGCGTACCATTCTTAGCAATGTCATTAATATATTAACGTGTATGTCTTGTCCTGTACAAGCCGCGAATGCCATTTTATGACTTCCTTTTTAATGTACTATATAACACGAAAGTACATAGCGCTGATTTTGAATGTCTGTGTATTTTATGTGCAGAAGTGCTGGACGAATTTTGATGAAATTTTTTATGAATATTATGCCATGTGAAGCGACTCCACACTTGTCCTTTTTAAGTGCTTACTAGTCTGCCGGTGCCCGGCGACCCGGGCAGGCTAGGAACAACCATTTACGTAGTTACTTTGGAAACCTGCAACCCGTGGAGGCAAGGCACGCTTCATGTACGCAGTTACTGTGGAAAGCCCGCAATCTGGGTAGGCAAGGCGCACCCATTTACGTAGTTACCTTGGAAACCCGCAACCGTTGGAGGCAAGGCACACTTCATGTACGCAGTTACTGTGGAAACCCCGCGATCCGGGCAGGCAAGGCGCATACATTTACGTAGTTACCATGGAAGCCTGAAGAATGTATGTGACTGTATATAATTTCGTAGTGGTGCCCGCAGTCAGCGTGAAAACCCGAATAATGTGTGCGTATATATATTATACTGTAGTATTAATGCCCGGCGAACCTTTACGTGGTTAACGTGGAAATTTCAATTAGTCGTTTCTGTTACCTGTACATACCATCCGTGCTCCGTCAGACTAAATTCTGTGTCTTGTCTTTTCCTGCCATCTGGTGGTGGTGCGTGAAACTCCAGTGTGGGAGTGTGACAGAGACTGAGAGACTGACATTGCTACAGTGTGTATAATACGGGCTTACTGATTGCAGAAGGCAAAACGTTGAAGCATTTAAAGAAAAAACACATCATAAAATCCCATAACATGATTAATTTTTTTTGCGGAAAAGGGCTCCGCAGCAGACGCTACGGACGCACTGCAGCCTTAAGGCTTGTTGTGCAACCCTATGATGAAGATGAAGACGATGATGATTATTATTTTTGTCCTTTTCCTAATAATAGAACGCCGCTGGAATGAAATTGACAGGGGAAAACCGAAGTACTCGGCAAAAAACCTGTCCCAGTGCCATTTTGCCCACCGCAAAACCCTATGGACTGACCTGATATCGAAACTGGGCCTCCGCGATGGAAGACCGGCGGCTAAAAGCCTGAGCCATGGCACGGCCTTAAATAAAAAATTAGACCAGAGAGAACGCTGTTTACGGATATTTCTTTGCTATTTTGTATCTTTGTGATTAACCATTTAACGACTGAAATTGCGCTGAATTATATTACAGGCTAAGTTCGTACCGCGCAGTAAACACACTCCGACTCGGTTTTAAAAATCAATCAGTTAATGCTGCATAGGGAAATATTCGCTGTTTGTTTTGAGATCCATATAAAATACGTAAATAAAGCTGAATCATATTACAGGTTCAGATCATACCGCGCAGAAAACACAATTCTGTATCTTTGTGATTAACTATTTAATGAGTGAGATTAGGTCGAAATAGTTAAAGACCCAGTCCGTACCGCGCAGTAAACACACTCCATCTCGGTGATAAAAGCCAGTCATTTAATGCTGTATAGGGACAGACCGTTACAGCTTTACAGCGTTACAGACCTCACTGAAATATATACATAATAATAGATTTATTTATTTATTTATTTATTGTCGCATGATGTCATGCTGTGCAAAAGGGGCTGCAGACATATTAGCTGTGAGCTAGATTAAAACCCTTCAATTTACTGACACTGTATAACTGATATAAAAGAAGATCTGCGAATGGTTTTATACTACCTCAAAAATAAGAGAATATTAAGCGAAATATTTGTAATATTTATTACTAACTGAACACTGTGGTGTTCCTAGACTAGGCCTAGGGTCTTCACGATAATAAAAAACTAGAGGTAAAAGAGATATTTTTAAGTTTAGAAATGGATGATCGGATTTCATAAAGCATGAGGGTTAAGTGATCTCTTAAATATAACATTTATTATTTGAATCTAATTGTAGGAAGGAGTGCGTATGAGTGGTCTGTAATGAAATGACAGTTGTAATAAGTGGTGTAAATCCGCTAAATGATTTGGAAGTTGCAAGTAGTACGTGGATGCGCGCACAAACACGTTCGCGCGCGCGCGCACTCACGCGCACACACACACACACGCGCGATGGGTACCATAAATGTATCTTCCCTTGTAAAATGAGGAAGACGTGGAGATCAGTGTTATCCGGAGGGGTTATGGTCACGTAGATAAACTTACACTGCATACACAAATCATACGCAAATACTGCCACCGAGTTCATGCTAACAAGGCGTCATGTAGGTCTGCAGAGTACATTGTAATTCTGTCCTTTCCTTCCTGCATGTTGTTGCTTATTCAGTTTACATCTCCTTCATCGCTGGCTGCAGAAGAGAGATGCGAGACTTTGCGTTCACAGGGCAACAAGACAAGTAACGTGAAAAGGAACAAGACGCGGATAAACATCCATAAAAAGAACGGGTTTCGAGCCAGCGAGTCTAATGGACAGGGGATCTAAGGATGTGGGCACAGTAACCAAATCGATTTCGATCCTGTCGAATTGAGTCTGACTCATTAATATGTTCTAAGGCAAACTCATTTGTGTTGAACAGAATTCCCTAGTACCTCTCACACACTGCACAGTCGAGTTGAGTCGAATGAAGCTGAGGGTGTGCCTTTGCGGCGTCATTAGTCAGTCGCTTTGCCACTCTGATATGTCTCAATCCTATTAAAGTCCCGGTAGCCTAAGGCCACGCGGCCTCTGAGATCGCTAAGAATATGACGCGAGAACTAATGCAGAGGTTTCAAACATGCAAAGCACATGTAATTGGCCCTTTCACACCATGGTGTTGCGGGTGGTGACCATGGTCATGATGATTAGCATTACGGTGAGTTATGTATAAAAGTAACTTCAGATTCCTGAAATCTTGCTATAAAACGGATCTTCCAAGAATCTGGATAGTACTATTTTCAGAACCAATGAGGAGTTGCTGTTTGTTCTGAGATCCGTACAAAACACACAAACGCAATGTGGGCACCACGTAGAATTTTTTAATGTTTAACCTGGTGGTACGTAAAGTTACCGCTAGGCTTTAAAAGGTTAATGTCTGACTTTGTATCAGCGAAATTAAATTTTTAATTCCTGTGAGCGTGGATTCTAAATTTGCCAGGATCCATTTTATGTTTATCTTTTGCGCGTGAATTACTCCACTAACTTACGCTGAAATGGAATTTTTATTTTTATGGGTATCGGATGTTTGAGCAGAGACATGATTCTCGTAAGCTTCAAAGGCTGTCAGTTATACTTCACCTTAAAGGCTGTTAACTATTGACTACTTTTTTCCAACACAGATAATATGTTCTGCGAGTTGTTACGGAAATACAATAAGCTAATTATATCTCATTTTCTGGAAAGAAAAGTAATTGAGTGTGGTTGAGAAGAAGACACTGGCAGCCTTGAAGTTACACAAGGATTCAGCGAATTGTTTAGTGAGGAGACTCATAATGTGTACTCTACCAAATATTATGCACTTTATCAAATTAAGGTGAATGCGAGGGTAAGCATGTAGAATGCGTGGCAGAAAAGCATAGAAATTTTAATCATTTTAATACTGAAATTAATGCCTTTTATACGAAGGTTGCATAAATGTTCCGCAACACAATTTTTATTACTAATAATTGAGTGTATAATTCTTTTAACATACTCATGGGATATCTAGAGGGATGTATTACATACTCCATTTTTCTACACCATCTCCAACAACCTTGGGCCAGCGAGAAACTAGAGTATTTATCTCCTTTTCCTACAGTAAATTTTGTACTCACAGCCACTTCGTCACTTCTTCAATTGCCTCGTCATTACATTTTCTAATTATTATAGTACGTTCTACACGTATTTAACCCTTAGCATTAGAGTGTTAAGCCAAAAACAAGTGAAGAAAAGAAGTCCCTTGAGAAAACTAGGCTTAGGGGGATTTTAAGAAGGAGGATGTGAAGCTGTGTAATGAATTCAGCTGGTTCGATAAAAGAATGAGTCGCGGATTTTGTGTACACATTAATGAAATTTCGGGTACAAAGTGCAGAGAACTAAGCCAACTGAGCGACTACTAGCTTCTATTCAGTGGAGCCAATTCAATGGAGTCAGTTACTTCGTAAATAAATTCGAATGTTGCGACCTTCACTATGGAAGGACGTACTAAACAGACGATTTGGCAGCGCTGCAGTGAACAGAATGAAAAAGTAACTAATTTTTATATTTCATTAAGTTTTCAGTGTATCAGTCACGATTCGTGACATAGCAGTGACAGCATTCGTGTCATGTAGGTTTAATTGTGAATTGTGAAAAAATTAATGGGCGGGTGAAGTGCAGTTTTGCTGTAGAATTTAAATTAATCGCATCTTTTCAACCTTAAATCAGCAGAAAATTTCAGTGATCGCAGGTGCACTATGACGTAGGCAACACGCTGCTGCTGATAATTGTATAATTTCGTGTTACGCTGTAAAGTCCTGTGCGCTTCTAAATGTATTGTTCTTTACCCTAAATCCGTTGTTGCATTTATTGACTTTCACCAAAGCCAAGTTCAGTTTATGCTTCCTTATTGACTAGGCTGTTCCACGTGCTAAAATTATAAGATTATTTAAGGCATCGAATGTGGTCTAACAAAAGCTGCTGAGAAATTTTCCTAGACGAACTTACGAACATCAGGGATAAACACTGAGCCAAAGGTCAGGCGATCATTGTCGACTTCTCACATGGGAGGACCGAATTCAGTTCCATGGTTTCCCACGTGGGCTAATGTTGTGGACGACGGTGAAATACGGCAGGTTGCTCTGCAGTGCTTCGGTTTCCTCCCGCCATTTCATTCCGCGATTACTCCGTATTCATATTAATCGATCTATCATCCATGCTGTATGATCCAGATGTGGGCAGCGTCGCTAAGTACGCCACTTAAAAGTGGAGCAGATTAAGAAGAGCTGGTCCTCGGTGCCATACAAACTTCGTGAATGAAGTTTGGAGAGGTCTTTACACCATATTCGTATATTCTTAAATTTATCCACACATATGTGTGGGTCACATATGTGTGTACGTGCGTGTCTGTGTATGCTTTGTTAGTTTCTAGTGCAAAAGTAAATGTTGGATATAATAGAGAGGAAAAAGAAGCTGCAAGAAAATCTAGTAAAATATTTCCCTACAAGTTTTACAAAACCGCAACTGGACCAAATCAGGAAATCTGTATATACAACGTAATCAATTTATGGTACCAACTAAATGCACATTACTTTTCACATATGAATGTTAACATATATAGCTCCGACATGTTTCAGTGCCAATGCACCATCCTCAGCGAGCAGATGATGCCAATTTTAAAATCATCAGCTTGTTACTGACAGATGTTTTTAAGTTTGGCATCACGTGCTCGCTGAGGATGGTACATTGGCACCGAAACATGTCGGAGCTATATATGTAACATTCATATGTGAACAGTAATGTGCATTTAGTTGGTACAATAAATTGACTACATTTATCAGAATAATTCACGGAACGAACAACCTTAAAATAATGTATACAATTACTTCATATTCTCAAAACCTGCTTCCCTAAGGTCAATTAAATACACGTGTCATCCTTCCTTCCATACCGAGGTTCCTGAAGTTTTCTTTGCAGTTTGCATCATCTCGTGTGTTCTACATTCCACATTCTTCCTTCATACTTCTTTAATTTGTCACGCTAACAATTTTTGCTGAAGAATGAAAAAAGTGATGCCCCTTATTATGCAGTGGACTTATTAACCCTTTAAAGACGAAGCGTATCTGTTTTATTTAAGGACTCAGTGCGTACCGCGCTGTAAACACTCTCCACTTCGGTTATAAAAACCAGTCTCTTAATGTTTTGTAAGGCAAAAGTTGCTGTTTGTTCTGAGATCCGTACAAAACACATAAACGCAATGTGGGCACCACGTAGAATTTTTTAATGTTAAACCTGTTCGTATGTAAAGTTACTGCTAGGCTTTAAAAGGTTAAATGTGTTTTACGTATAAGAATTTCCCTTTCTTGAGTGCTATGGATACGTCTGTACTTCTGTTTGAAAGGGCTCAGTGTATGGGCTTCTGTGCATCAAGTTATTGTAGCAATGATAAGTTTCCTGGCTGCGATACGTAAGGCAGAATTGCTTCGTCGATGATTACGTGACAGAACCTGAGCTGTAAGATTAACTGCAGGTTACAGCACGTCTGGCTGAGTCACGAAACCAAGTCATTATTAAATATATTGCAAAACCTACCGCCGAGTGTTTTTTTCACGTATTGTTTTACGTTGTCATATGCTAACACGTTATATATCATTTACAAAGGATAGGTAGTTCTACAAATAAAAAACAAATACGTACATATGCAATTTTCTTTAATAACAAGTGAATATAAATTGGATGTTTAAAAGTGTATGCTGTAAGATTGCTTTATTTTGATCTATGTTTGTTATCCTCATGCATTATATGCAGCTACCAGCGTTTACAAGTCCCTATAGTAACCACATTTATCTTGAATTCTGTAGGCTACTAGATTTTTCGGAAACTTGATATAAAGTGCTTTCACGGGAAAAACGTGTCGCTCATACTTTCACTTTTATTGTAGGCTTGGTTAGTCGGTATAATGATCAGGCTATGGCTTGAAAGAGGAAGGAAACGTGATTCGATTCCCTGCAAGGGTAAGGGTTGTATTTTCTTAAAATCACCTAACCGTCTTCGTGCCAACCCGGTCTCCTATTCAGCTGATAGCAGGAGCTCTTATTCCAAGGTAAAGCGGCCGGGGCGTGAAGCTTAACACTCTGCTCAATTTAGGAATCATTTAAAGAATAATCTGAACTATATTTGTCCTCCCTCCATATGCCCTCATGGCGTGAGCAAGGACAAATTTATTATTCTGCTTAAAATTTAACGATGGAGGTATGGGCTAATTTTTACATAACCTGTAATTTTGAAAAGCCCTGTAGTTATAATAAACTTACACTGTACGAGCTTTATCATGCTGAAGTACTATTCACTTCTATAGAGTTTAAAGGTACAACTACACTAACTGAACGTTTATCTATTTCTATAGTCTTTCACGGGTTTTGATATAGCCTAATGCACTTAGATCGGCTCCGCCACACAAGCAAAATATAGGTCAGTGCCGTTCATTCTGATAATATTTTGGACACCTTCACTTCAGGGCCAATTAAATTTTCACTTAACCTATGTCTTTTTGACGCGACTGGTAATATGCTTAATACAGCTTTTGCTAGTGTAGTGTAAGTCGTTTTCGAGTTTCAGACACTCTATGGGTTATTTACTGAGCAAACTACACTTCTAAGTTTTTTCTCTAATGGAATAAGTTGAAACTCGACGTATGACATTTCTCTTGCAATGTGTGATTATAATTCTTCTTAATTTCTGCCCGCAATTATTGAGGATCTGCTGAGGGGTAGGAGTATTTTTTCAGCTATTTATGTGACAGAAAAGTGTGTTAAATTAATCTTATATTGATCAGTAAGGTGATCATGTATTCTGTAGTGGTCTGATAGAGAGGAATTATTAGAGAAACTTAACTCGTCGGTCTACAGCTATAAAACATTTTGGGTGTGTGACGCTGAAACATTCACTGCTCTGAAACTCCGGTCCAGAGCTTTAGAATTGTTTAACTTTTTGGGCCTGGCTGGGTGCATGAGCCCTTCTCTTTTGTCTCAGAAAGGGAGTATTTCTGTCTCCCAAATACTGCGTATGAAACTTTACTTTTAAATACTGGCCGATGAACCTAATCCAAATAATGCATGGTTCCGTCATCAGAATCGTATAGAATTGTACGTACCAAATGTCTGGTGAAATCTACTGCTCTCGAACTACTACGTAGCTCATTTATGTTCGAGTTATAACGTATTATATACGACTAAACGACAGACGTACCAAGATAAGAGATGCACATCTTCGTGCCGTTCTTCGTGGCGATAAACATTATGGTCAGCATTTGTGAAAGTTACATTTCCGGGTAGAAGCACAGTTAAAAATTTACGTAGCAACAAAAATATTACAGAGCTACTGAATAAAAATACGTCTCATTCATTACGTGAAAATAAATATTTAATGTGTATGATGGTTATTTCATAAATCAGTCAATATATTTGGCGGTATCCTACAATACCTATATGTATGTGTTTGTGTGTGTGATTGGTGAATTAAGACAGAAAAATAGTGACTTGAGATTACAATTAAGTCATCATCTTTGTTATTTTCTCACTTACGGTAGCCTCTGGAATATACTTGCGACCGCTTGGGAGGCGACTGCTCCTACTTTAGGAAACCTAAGTACTTGCAGTTAAGAATTCCTTATTCAATAATTACATTATGAAAGTATCAAGATGTGAAACGCTTATTGAAAGGAGAAAAATGTAGAATTTTGGGGTTTTACGATCATATAAAAGAATGTTCGATGGATATATCTTGTATATATCTGTCACTCTACATATTTCTCATAAATTGTTCAACAAATTTCGACGAAATTTTTATTGACTGTCTGTGCTGGAAGTTATAGGGAAAACAGTATTTCCTTGATTAAAGGCTTTACGTCCACTCAGACTATACATTTTGTGATGTAATATTTAGGCACTTGAGAAACTTCAACATTCGCAGTTTTTGTACAAATACTGTACCTCCCTCAGAAATTTGTTGTTTTAAGTGTTTGCAAGTGACGGCACAAACAAAACGACTTTCGTACCTTAAATTCTGGGTCTGCTTGCTGCTAGTCGCTTCGTAATCTTCTCTTCCCTTTCCTATCTAAACCGTACAGAAAAAAATAAATAGGAACACAACTTTTCCTACTTTTGTGGTTGTTAAATTTGGTCTCTCAAGACGAGAGTAAAGGAGGTAATAAATCGTAAACGCTAATAAAAATAAGACTAGTTAGGAATTAAAAACATTAAGTTAAATTTTCAGTTGTGGTGACAGGTTAGACACAGTGTGGCCGTGTAGGCGAGAGTGGGGTAGAGTTATGTGCGCTCTGAATTTGTAGTTACTAGATCATATGTCTGCCCGTCTTAACATTCGAGCCGCTTTATCCTTGCTGTTATCCGTGGACAGACACTGCCTGGGCCCCGAAAGTGGTCTGGACACTGGGGCGAAGTTAAAATACGTGTTTCTGTCAGGAGATTAACCTAGGACTGGTTACAGCAATTATTATTATTATTATTATTATTATTATTATTATCTGAATTTCTCACTTCTCAGCTTTAGCTGGGAAATATTCACCTATCCTGGGATATTTCATCAACAGGATTAGGCTCGGTGGTCTTATGTGTAATTTAGGAAATTTCTTACAACTGAACATGTGCCAAGAATTACCACTTTTTGCATTTGTGTGTTTGGGTGCAGGTTAAGTCTCTTTAGACTTTGTGACAGTGACTTTGGAATTATTCCCGTGGCTGAAATTACTATCGGGACCGCTTGTATTGCGTCCTGCTTATTATTATTATTATTATTATTATTATTATTATGTGTAGTTGTATTTTGCCTTGTGTGTGCGCGCGCGCGCGTGTGTGGCCTTTTGTCTTTCTTTATTTTTATGACTCCGTATTTAGCCCTCGTAACTGTCGAATCAGCTTGTTAAAAGAAGGAAATGCTGTTGTTGTCATTATTTGTTTCCGTGATGATTTTGAGAGACATTTCTTTGCCGCACCGTTTTGGCAGGGAAATGCAACAACGATAGCCCTATTTAACTGATTGCAATTCTGCTTGCACAGCAGAAAGACACACAGACGATTTCTCCTCACGTGAGATTGGAACACGGACTGGTAGGGAGTCGCCTTGGGTGAAAAGGAAGGTGGTGGGGAGAACTCGCGGCTAGTCGGTTTGTTTCCGGAGAAGCCCGAGCAGTGTATACATCATCCCGCGAGCATAGCGAAGTGCGACAGCAGACGTCGGCCTGTTATCGGTTGGTTCAGGTTAGTCAGGCGTCTGTTTGGCCCTGCTCCATTAGAGGGACCTGCGTTGCGCTACCTTGCGGTTATATGTCCGAAGCAGAATCTTGTTTTCCATTTCCTACACCTTGTTAGTTTATTTACTGAGTTTAAGCGTGGTTTTTGAAATAGCATATTTTTTTCGGGATGAAAGTCTAATTATGGTGATAATGAAATAAAACACAGTGGATAAACACAAAACAATGTAGTGCTTAAGTGTCAGTATACGTATGTTTGATTTTCCTTTATGACAACTTCAGACGTTGAAATTAGCAAAGTAAAAAGATTATTGACATTTTGTGAACGTGGTGAGTAGAAGTACTTTCTGAACCCAATACACTCGCAGTGAACAGAAAAGAGTCTGTTACCCAACGGCACTGAAAGGTATGTACTGATATTATGTGTGGCCCATTTTACTTGTGATATTTTCAGAGTGGGTGTGTGTGTGTGTGTGTGTGTGTGTGTGTGTGTGTGTGTGTGTGACGAGGCATTCGCAGAATTGTTTTGTCAGAAGTTTTGCTTATGATACTGTACATGTTCATAGATATCTTTGCTCGGAGTGCAGTAATGTAGATAATACGGGTGTTGCATGACAAACGGGGCTGTGTTGAAGCCGACAGCTGCGAAGCGTCTGTCATAAATTATTAAAACCTGCATCTTTTATTACAGTCACATTTTAATATAATTTGACGTTTAAACGAACTGTCATGGCTTTCATGATAGGTAAATGTAACCGGTTTTAATTTGATAAATTTTTAAATTTAATTTGTCTTCGTGTCATAACATTTTTATCACTTAAAAGCGAAAGGTGGCTGTATAGACCAGAAATTTATGCTATGTTGGTTCAGGTTGGAGGACTCTTGAATTAGCAACTAATTTTCTTTCCGGAATTTCGTAACGTTAAGAGTTAATTAAGGTTGATGTTTTCGGGCAGTTGATATATATGGTAATTGCACCATTGAAACAGATGCCAGTGGGACATGGATGAAGCGTTAAATGTCTTAACAAAATGAGACAAATTAAATTGGTGACATGTGTCTTATAATCTCGATTATATTTGTCTTTCCATGTCATGCTTTCGTAGTGATTATTAGGCTTCGGAAAGAGTGACTACAGACTAGTTTTCATACGCCCTGTGGCATCATAGATAACACGCTGCGTCATGAAACTGACGTGTTTCCAGCACTTTTTAAAAGTTTGACATGTGCCAAAAATTAAAATAATATAAACTGGAAGTGCAAAATTTGACTACTAACATTGTTGCAACCCTCTGTGCTGCTCATTTCCCTATGCCTGCTTTAGGTAAACAGAACACCTGTCGCTGGTGTTAAAGCGATTTAAATATTAACCCTTTAAAGACGAAGCGTATCTGTTTCATATAAGGACTCAGTGCGTACCGCGCTGTAAACACTCTCCATCGCGGTTACAAAAACCACTCAGTCGATGACGTATAAGGCAAAAGTCGCTATTTGTTCTGAGATCCATACAAAACGTATAAACGCAATGTGGGCACCACGTAGAATTGTTGATTGTTAAACCTGGTAGTACATAAAGTTACCGCTAGGCTTTAAAAGGTTAATCAAATCACACATGAATTTATTTTCGCAAAAATCTCTAATTCCACATTTGTCACTCAGAATCTGAATGTGTTTTTTCACCCCAAGGCTACTCGTTTACTCAGTTTATACTTGTTTATACGAGTAACTACAAATTGTTGAGTTCCTGAATAGTGTATATGCAATTGTCTTTACATTTGTCATAATATCATTGTTATTAATACAAGTATTCCGAAAGCATTAGAATGAAATAACAACAGCTGTATCAATTTTTGGGTCCTGATATTTTTCAGTTGTAATTTAAGAAGCATATATTTGAAATAAGATATTTGGATGCTGATGACTTACTGTCAGTTTCTGATGGTAGGTACTTTACGATGAAATGTGTTTCATGCTAATGAATGTTACGCAGATTACTCTTTGTATTTGACGTATTTCTGGAACATGTTAGGTTTCAGTTCAGTAAATATGTTTTTGTTGCTGCTGATAATCGTAAATGTAAGGCTAATTCTGTCACTAATTTGCTAGTAGGTCTATGTGGTGTGGTGTGGGTGGTATGTGATGTAGAACATAGAGTGCGCGGTTGCTGTACCGTGAAGCTGTTCTCTTTAACATATTTTCGTGAAGTAAAACGGTATGAAAACATATTTCGTTGTTAACGATTAGAAACTACAAGAAATCTGAATGGGGAAGTTACTGATTACGACATAGAAACTGAAGGCAAAATAACTTCATTTTATTGCAGTCTGCTGTAATTTGTCACATATAGATAAATGCGATTGTTACATGCCTTCAAAAGTTTACTTTGATCTAATTCTGCACACATGGGGATATTAATTATTAGAAAGGCGTTTAAGCCTTCAAACACCCTTGCCAGTTGTGGCGTGGAAAAAAGATTCATTCTATTCCAGTACCTGGTATTAAAAGACACATTTTTAATGAAGGGTCAAAAGAGTGTCGAATCTGTTTCAAAGCCAGTAATTTTGAGGGAGGCGACAATTGACTGATTACTGCGCTAGTGTGTCTCTGTTAAGTCGTTACCGCGCGCAATACGAAAGTCTCACACGTTGTCCAATTAGAGACGCATATTATGTAGAATATGCAAATATAGCTGAAGTAGGTTGGAAGGAAAATCATTTATTTGCAAATTTGCATTTTGAAGCAACTACAAGACAAACCCTTAAATGCGAAGGTGATCAATATAGGATAATATGTAAAAATTTATTTTCTTCTTCACAGAACAAAGTAAACATTTTGGAAAAATTAAAGTTGTTTATTCTCAGAATTAATTGAAATATTCTAGGTGAATTATACGCATCTTCAAGCTTCAAGGTGACAAAACTGTAGGCGAAGTGTGTGCTGTAAACCTTAAAACCACGCATTATAGTCGAATACCGGGTTGAAAAATTAATGAATATGGACTAAATTTTAACAAAACAGAACTTAACTAGCGTTATATTTGTTTGTTGAGACTTTACGCGGTGTGTTAAGGTTACTTCGACTTTTCGGAGGAACGTACCATCTCCGTCTTCAGGGTGAATAATCGTATTCAGATGGATGCATTTTTAAAAGCGCGAGTGGTAGACTATATTAGTACAGGCAGGCAGTGTTGCTTCAGGAGGGAAAAGCTCTTTCATTCTCGGAGAACGCCAGCTACGCGACTCTAGTTGAGAAATAAGGGCAAGTTTTTCCTTGTGCTTAACTCCACACCGTGAAGGAATGTAGGAACTAACAAACAATAGGAAACGCATGACATATTTGGCATATGTAACTTTTTAATATTATTCGTACTTTGATATTTTAAATTACTCTGAATCTCTACATGTGTGTGTGTGTGTGTGTGTGTGTGTGTGTGTGTGTGTGTGTGTGTACCTGCAACAAAAGCAACATTTGTGGGTGAAAATTTTAACTGATCGGAATGTGCAGCTTAACGTTGTGCCTTGCCGTGTTTTCGCTTCTGATATAGCGAAGCGGTTGCCAAAGCACACGGTGTTTCTGTCAGTAAGACAATAACTGAGAACGTTCCCTAGGCTCGTCACATCTCTTGTACCTTCAGTAAGTGGCAGCAATGGCTTGATCTTTTCTGCGCGGAAATCGAAAATAAAAGTCTAACCTACTTGTAGGTTGAAGAGTGATTTGAGTTTCTTTCACTAAAATAAAGGTTGGGCTTGGCATGTTGTCAGATGTGACCGGGTTCTTTGTAACAAAAATAAAAACACAAAGCCCAACCTGTCTGTGTGGATGTTAGTAAGCAGGCTTGAATTTTTCACTAAACTGGAAACTCAAAAACCTTATCTTCGAGGATTATATTTAGTAGAAATAAATGTACAATTACCATCAGCACGACTTTTTTTTAGTTTCTGTTAATTCACATTACATGGATACATGTTTTGACAAGAATTTTGGCCATTTTCGGGCAAGTACATTACACAAAAAACAAAAATTACAGTTGCAGTTTTATTTGATGTTTAGACTGAAGTCTTAATCTTTCCTATAAAACACCTTAAAATGATTCGTAGGATTGAAAATTGTTACACTTTATAATGTAATAATGAAACCTTAAAATGTTTTAAGGTTAAAACAGTGGACAGCAGGTAATTTACACATGTTTTATACGAATGACTGCCATCTCAGTCTAACAATAAAATTAAATTACAAATGTAGTTCTTATTTTTTTGTAATATGCTGACATGAAGATGACAAAATGCTGGTCGAAACACGTAACTATGTAATTTGAATTAATAGAAACCAATAAATATTTATGTTATGGTAATGGTATACTTATAGTATCATAAACAGAACAGTATGTCTGTCGTAAAGTTGATTATATTTATTGGTTTTTTCCAGCTATGTTGACAACTGCGGTTTGAGTCTGCTTGATTATGTGTGTTGTTTAACCCGATGCAATATGATACAAACCACATGAGAGCAAGCGTGACGTAATGCACAAACGAAGGTATATGTTATGACTGCATTAACGTGTTCACTCATAAACATTCATCTTTTGATGTAATGAGAATATTTTGAGTGCTGGTGACTTCAGAATAGTAGTCATTTAAATCGGCGATGGGAAATTTTGCGTCTTTTATTCTGTGTTATTAAGGGAATGCAAGTGACGTGGGAGTAAACAGTTATGTTCTCTAGACGTCTGAACTAGATGGAGGTGAGAATAATAAGCATCACGCTGTGGCCGCTTTGACCACGAGGAAAGTGCCGAATGCTTCTTGGGTGGGAAAACGTGTGCGCCGTCTACCGCAGTGAATTTCTCAAATTTGTGACCTTGCGCTGTATAAAACATATCGTAATATGCTAGTTTCTTGGGTGAGGAGTTGTAAGACCCCCCACCCAACCCCCAAGCTGGTATCCGCCCCTTGTCAGCTCTCTACAACTCTTTAATTAGTCACGACTACGCTCGATACATGAGGAATTTCTCCGTCCACAGGACGAAACATGTCGTGATGACAAGGGATCCACTTAACGTTATAGGACACTTCAATGAAATATATCTGCAAAGAAGTAACCATTTAGAACTCTTTTAAAAATTTATCCTCATTGTCTAGACTACTATTTATTGAGACAGAAGAAGGATATTAATCATTGCACAAACGATAGACGTGTTATTAATTACCTGCATTAAATTGTACTTCTGTTGCAAAGTACCACTGTGTAGCTTACCTTTAAGAAAAGAAAAAATAAAGCATTGTGCTGCCGTCTCGCGCAATCTGATCAATTACACACGTCATTCTAATCTCACGCATGCGTTGGTGACTTTGAGATTGGAAGATACTGCTCATTTTATGTGAATTCTGTCGTGAAGCAGATGTAATGGCTTTGAAAGGGTAGTTTTCGACCACATAATTAAAAAAAACTATATAACTTCCCCTGCACAAAACATTGTAAGTTAAAAGAACGAAGTCATATAATGTGAAGGCTAAGTTAGCCACACAAACTAGTGAAAGTAAAGTACAAGGCTAATAATTAATGAAATTCGTGTAAATCGTGAAAATGCATCGCTTTTAAGCCATGCACGAAGCATCTTGGTTATAAATACTGGTATGTCAGGACTGGACTTACTTGAGAAGATTAGTAAAAGGAACTTCTTAGGCTACCATTCAATCGTTAGTGCTAAATATTTATGCTTTTATCTTTGTCGTCCTGTTTATTGTTTTGTGCTAGCCTCTGTAAACCTTCCCAGTTTGGTGAGAATTTATAATTCCGTAATTAAACCCTTGAGGACTAAACGTGAGCTGCATTATATGTAAAGATTCAATTCTTACGACAAAAGTAACATGTGCTTCCATAATAAAACCTTTCGGAGAGTGTTATGTGGGGAAGGGTTTGTCTTTACCTGAAGAATCCTACGGAATACACAAGTACACGATGTAGGCAAAGCCAGAGATGTTATTGTTAGACCCAGTGGTTCGTACACTTATCTTTAGGTTATAAAGGGTTGATTCAGAATCGAAATAAGTGCCACTGAGTAATCCGTGGAAGCTTAAGAATTACTCTGTGCGGTTCCGGCCTGCAGGCCGGGACCGCATAGAGTTCATGGCTCCAAAAACAACGCAGTACACAGTCAACAGCACATTCTCACTCAACTATAAAGTGCAACCTTAGTGTAAAGATAACAAAAAAGTTCTCCGTGAAGATGACCCAGCAGGGTCGAAACATGTAGGAGTGTGTTACGATTGATGATAAAACTCCCTTTGTGCATTTGTTGGTGATTATTGTTTTTGTATAATATAGTGCACGGACATGGAACACATTAAATTAGGCGGGTATATATTTATGTTGGCTTGTGATAAATTTGCATTAATAGACCCTTCATTTGTGGTGTGACATTGGTTCAGCAGTTTGTAGGTTATTTGCCAACCTGTGCAAACAAGTTCTCCATTGATTGTGTATTTGAATATTTTTAGAAACAAATTAATATTTTAATGGGTCTATACAAATATGTTTACAAAATCAGAAATAGATGTTAAATTTATGTAATGTGTGTCAAACAGTATTAATAATTTGATAATATGACGGCTAAATAATTTATAAACGTGTATGACGTACGAGGTTTAGTGCGGAGTGTTTGAAATTATGGACTGCATAAATTATACTTTCGTTTGTTTCTTTACCAAGGAAATTTGAAAACTCTAAACGCCTTCTCAAAATTTCGCTTTGTTTCATATCAACACAGGTTCGCAGTAATTACTTTGATTCTTTCTTCCCTTCCGCATGTACTAGTTGTTATTCAGTCAGTATCTGCTTCAGTCATCTTTCGTTATGTTCAGATATCTGGGCAATATTTTTCTTTCACCTTAAATGTTTCTGCCATTCATTTGCATCAGTTACCTTTAGTGATCTTATTGGAATTAATTTACACTAGTTCAATGTGCGAGTAAATAATTTTATGTACCAAATATGCAGAATGATTGATAGTTACGGGGATGATTAATATGTTTACTACTTTACAATAAACGAGGGTTCAACAGCGTATTGAAAGACAAAGAGGTATTTGATATCGTTTGACTTAATTGAACGTAGATTACACCTCTACACACTATTTATCTAAGAACCAATATAATAATATAACTAATTTAAACCTCGGCCTCTGATACGCTACTTCTATTGAGGTTTATTGACAATATTTTGTGCACTTCTCACTTTTCCAGTGGTGTTAACACACGATTCATTTGAAACATAGCTAAACCCCAGTATTAGAAAGAGGAATTTATCAAAACTAGACGAAAAGGAGAGTAAGATTATAAATATCATTTTAGTTTTATAAAATTTAAATGAATAATGCCTGTGTCCTTAAAAACCTGTCATTTAATCTGTGGGTTTCTTAGTGGTAAGGCATTTCGATTAATTTTCCTAGTACGATGATATGCAAAAACACGCTAAAATTATAGTGGCGAATTTCATGTATCAGTCCACACTTCGGAAATTCCAAAATCCTCTTAAGGTCCAGGTTAGAATAACGAATGTTTCGATGTTAAACCTTTACCCGTGTGTGAAATCCCTCATGATACTGTCAAAATTAATCCGATTGTCTGCAGTGTTATCTCTTTGTTTCCCACAATTGCTCAGAGATTTATTGAGTCCATAATTAATATTATGTTCTGCATAGAGGGGTGGGGGTGGGGGGGATTGAGGAAATTATCGTAATAGGAGATATATCTCTTTATAGCACATTGGTGCTTACAAGTAGAGCTTGATTTGATGTTTAATAATTTCGAATTTTGTCCTCAGGATTTCCGTATAGGTTTAGATTTCAGAAAGTGTAGCATTTTGCTCTGCTTCATTGATACGCAATAATATCGTGGAGGATAACTTTCTTTGAGGATCTGCTATCGTCTCAGAGATCTAAGAAACCTTCTCGATCTTACGGGACGTGAATATTTAAGTGTTTAAAAGCACCTTGCTGTTGAACCCTATCCTGAGCCTTAGGACCACATGCTTGCACCACAGATGTCAAAAATACATTTCAATATTATTATCCCGCCTACGCCCACGGCTCTGAAAGAGTTCATACCGTTCGGACTTTTGACATAGTTCTTAAACGCGTTTTCCTTGTAACTGATAGTACTAACATGCAGCCCACTTCATCACACTGCACTATAAAACGAAAGTGCAAATGAGGAAGTTACTAATTACCCAGTCTACTCGAGTCCTTTATTATGTCATATTCAGGGACACAAACGCTTTATTTAACACATAAACGGCTAGGACATTTTAAGTTCTTATATAATATTAATTTTAATTTTTGTAGAATTAGGGTTTTTTAAAAGTAGGAACGAAGGCCATGCATGGATTCCATGTCTGTCCGTGTGTCCGACTGTCTAACCATGCCGTGCCTAAAGCCTTGCGACAGACTTATTTTAAATTAGATATGGGAGGTATCGAGCTGAAGTCCTCCGACAGGACCAGTTTTAATTAAAATCAAGAACGCAAAGTTTTACACTTTTATTCTTACGTATTTAGTGTAAATCCAGCTGCCTGTCCATTGTCCATCCCTCTGCCTATGACCCAGCATTAGATTCTAAACCGCTGAAAAATGTCTGTAAAATTCAGATATTGGGTACGTTACCAATATGTGTAGAGTAATTCCGTTTTTTGACGGTATTGACCCATAATAATATTTTACTCTACGAAAGTACATGAGTGAGCGGCGTAACCCTGACCTATTATGTAAACTGTTTGAAAGTTTAATAAATCAGCCCCAAAGATCTCCGCTGGGAATCTTTTGTGTTAGTCTTTGAAGTAAACCTACGTCCTTTCTGGTACTGTCAGACATTTGCGTATGTCGTGGGTTCCTCGTCCCCACGTCTTTGCATGTCCACAAGTTGCGGATGGAAGTGGCGAACTCCACATGTGGACCGTAGCTGCGAACTTGTTCAATAGGCAGTTGCGGACGGCCGACAAGAGATGATCTTCCGGAGTGGGAATTGAATGGGGACCTAATAACTAATTATCCATGCTAATGAAATGTTACACAGACCTTCAGACTCCGAATAATTGCGGGCTGGTATGAACATGGTAAGGAAACTTACCCTTCTATGAAAGGGGGGTGATTAAGTTGGCAGTCTGGATAATTATTACCTTCAGAAATGGAACTCCACACTACGGAGTTTGTTGGTCTTCTGATGGGAGACAGGAAGAAGAAATAAACTAAGTAGTTATCAAAAATATTTCTGCTCTGTATTCTGCCATGAATGCGATTTTGATGTGTTGCTGCGGTTCCAAAATAAGTACACTTTGCTAAAGATTTGGGGTTGTTAAGGTTTTGTTCCGTATTATAATTGAGATGTGTGTTTGGAGCTACGCTGTCTGGATATTTATTTTCGGATTTACTTCTTGCACAACGGACTTCCTAGTTTCTATTAGAACTTATGTATTCATGTATGAGGCATCTATTGCTTAGGATGATAGTTCAGCATCAGTGAAAACATCATTCGGTTATTCCATTCATTTGTAATTCCCTTCGGCCATCTTGAATTTTTCTAATATTATGCACAGAAGGGAGACAAAAAAAAACAGAGGTAGAACGTCAAAATATTTCAGACTGTCTCGGTAGAAAGTCCATTGGACAAATATTTATTTATAGAAAAAATAAGAGCTTGTTTATTGGTGCATAAATATGTATTACTTTGTTCTATCGCAAGAATAGATTTTTGGGGTGCATAAAGAAATCGTACGTTGCCAACGGTGTCCCAGTTTCTCTTGAATATCTGGCGAAAGAATAAGGCAATAGAAGTTATTGCCAAATTTTCTATAGCAAAAGCGAAATTTATATATCAAAACAGATGAAAGCATTTTAACACATTATTGAAATAAAGCAATTCCGCCCTCTGTATAATTCAGAGTTTTTGTCAACGGACCGGTTTTTTATTTATTCTCCCACGGGACTCTGATCTTGAAAGAGTTAAATGACTCATACTGATGTTTCACCTGGAATAATTCCCAGTTACGTTAATTAAGTAACAGGGCAGCGAACTTCCCCGCCCTTCATTTGTGTCAAATTGAAAGTATTGTAAACTTTAACAAACGCAATTAACATCAAAGTGAGAAAGCATGTTAAAATCAATAGCCGTTAGCTACGCCCAGAAAATATCAGGCTTTTGGGCAATTTATGACACGTTACGGATTGGCTTCGCGTGTTTGAAGCAGAGCATTCATTGAAGTGGGAAAAAGTGCCTTCAAAACTAGTGAATATGCAGTGACAATAATTACCGTTGCTTGCTCTGGGTTGTTAGTAATTATACTGATATTACGAAGAAGACAGCAATTCGTCTGAAGTAACTCTGATTTATTGCAAAGCTAAAAGTGTGAAAGTCGAGTATTTGGTGTATGAAGTATTTGTTACTTGCAAATTTGACAGGTCTAAGGATTCCTACAACAGAGTAGTGACTTCTTCAAATCGCCATTATTCAGTTTCATAACTTCACACCCTTTGTGCTGGTCATGTTGATTTAATTTTGGTTACTTGTCCTATATGTCTTATCGAGATAAAATTTTGTAAGCATTATAAAGTAGTTCTAATTTGCATATTAGCCGTAGGCTGGTGAAAAGCTTTGCCTTTCAAAATGTGTTCGGATTCAAAGTTTGAGAGCCGCCACTTCTGAAACTACATGTCAGCTATGACTAACAAGGAGCAGGTTATAAGGAAACAGTGCAGAAAAGAATTTTTGAAATATTTTTCGTTGCCTAAATTTAAGCTGAGCCTTTTCAAACAAACACATGCTGCTGTGATTAATTCTGAAACCGAATTACGAAACGTGTTCGTAGAAAATCAGAGTAATGGCAAGGCACCATAAATGCCTTCACTGTTAACAACTTTTTTTCGTGTATTAAAGCTACAATCACAAACATAATAACTCCATTAACTTAAATTACCCCATATTTTTAGCTGCCGAGTCGTAACAGTTCCTGCTTCTCAGTGCTGCCTATAAATGGCGGCGTACCATTCCTTTCATAATATATTTACACCTTACCATAATGTTTGGAGAATTATAACTTCTCTAATTAGTAGAGAACGGATGACGAAAGGAAATTCAAATTGGATTTGCGCAGCCAAACACCGCGTTCATTAGTCAAAATAAAGCGATTCGTTATGAAACATTAAATTGTTGAAACGAAAATGGCCTGCGTTGTCTACGGAACAGTTTGTCGCGAGTGTTCGTCACCATCCTGCGCAATGCGATAGCAGGGTCCGACTTGTCATTCTGGACGTCGCAATTCGTACTAGATTTTCAATTATTGATAACTCTGAGATTCCATCCCTTGAGTGTGTAATAATAAAGCTACGGTAGTTTAGAGACAGATATTCAATTTCACAGCTTCACTTTTGAGTGAAAATTGCGACATAAATCTCTTCTTATATTTTCATCAACCTAGAGAAGTTTTACTTTCGACATGTCGTATCTTTGAGAAAATCGTTCAGTCAGTTCAGTCAGTCAGTCAGTCAGTCAGTCCATTTCAAACAATCCAGTCTCATTTGGCTATTCATTCAGTTCAATCTGTCAGTCTCTGAGTCTTATTCTTATGAATAGACTAGTTCGTTAAAGTGCACTATACTACTCTGTATCAGTATATGCCCTATTCTGCTGTGACGGCACAATAAGCCTTGAAACGTGTTGTGCGATAGACATAAATTTTTTTATAAATATGTTTTCCGGGTTCTCTGCCTCATCTGGAGGTCCTCAAAGTCCCCTCCCTCGGCACGCCTCTAATTTCAAAACAATATCAAAGTGTTCTGTACATATAACAAGACCGCATGTCTTTAGATATCAACAGAAAAATTTGTAGTACCGTACTGAGATCGGGAAACAAAGTGGACAGGGCTGTTAGATAGTATACATAAAACCAGCTTTGACATGTCTTCATAATTAAATTCCTGCCTCTTGAATTATTTGATTTATTCATAATTTAAGCGTACTGAGTTAGCGATAAATTACTTCAGTCACACAATGAACTTCCTTTTGAACCAAATAGAAGTGCTCTTGAATAGCGAGGTCCAGCACCTGTGTTTGGTTTGGACATCGACAGTTTTATGTAGCAGAGTGTGCCCCCTTTGGAATGCCGTTGAGAGTGGCCTCTTATCATACAACTGGCTGGAAACTTCATGGGGATGGTTCGGGAACTGTGTGTCAGAAACAGTTTCATGTGCTAAGTGGGTGAGTAATACGTTGCGTTTGTGGAATCGACAGTGAAACCTGAGAGCAGCGAACTGTTCAATATATCTCTTTGACAGCCCACCTATTTTCATTTTTTCCACGGTATATCGTGGTTGCTTATTTGGAAGTTCTCCTTCCTATTCGGAGTTTTCCTATTGTGGATCTCTATCTCATCATCTGTTATTTGATTCAGTTTGTCTGTTGTTGGTTTCTTCAGGACTTCGAGCATATACTGGGATAGTGCTTTCAAATGGGCCTAGACAACATCCATAACATTTTGTCTTAATCATTTATTAATCATCATACTATTCACTGCTACTTTATGTTATTTCTGTGTACAGTGTTCAAAGTGAACGTAGATGGGGATTGTCGGGTATCTCCGGATAATCCCTCTTTAGAACTGTTTATCTTATCTAGATACATTTAGTGTAAAAAAAAGGACAATTTAGGGGCTAGTTTTGCCGTTGTTCTTATTTGCATACTGTTTTAAACCACTAGTTTATACAGAATTTTACACTGGCCGAACATTAATTTAAATTTAACAATTTCAATATAGCACTAATAATTTTTGTAGTTAAATAAAAACTAATATTTGAAAAAGTGGCTGAAAGTGGGGATGATTTACATAACGTTGCCAACGGTGCTGCGTATTGGCAAATATACGCATGTCGATGATATTTTATTAATTTTTTAAAGTTTTATCCTTTTTATATTTCTGTTTTTCTATTCAGGCCTTTTACTAGTACACAGTGTTTGAGAAAACAGGAAGTGTATGACGCTGGCTATCAACCGAAAAGTCGTGAAAAATTTCTATGCCAGAATACACAACAAAACAAACCTCAATGTATACACAATTATGTCAAAAATATAAGTTTTTAAAATATTTTTCATTTGTCAGGTATTTAGTGAAATGCGCAAATAAATAATTTCTCAAATGTAGTGTTTACCTCTGCTTTACAGTCGTTGATAAATAAGATAATTTTTCTTTTTGTACTGTAATTTTGTAGTGTCGCATATCAACAATTCCTTTATATGATGCCTGTGTAGTTCCTCCGCTATTAATTATGTTTACAGCAGATTTATATCGCCGGTTAACGAACGTGAAGTTCAGTAAAGGGTGAAAAATCGCATAAAACGCCTTTGGGATCATCGTGTACTTTGGACTTGAATTCTGTTTTTCAGTGTTTCACTCTTCCCAAAGGTATGTATTTCAGCAAGCTGTTCTACTGTAATCATGTGTCCACACGGTGTGCATACTGTATACTGAAACTTGCCGTGCACCAGCGGTACTAAGTCGGCGCAACAGCAGGGCGGGTAACTTAATGCACGGCGCTGATGCACACGTCTCTGTTTGTGGAGCATTCCATTATATATAACTCTTCTACAGCGAGAGCATTTTCGGTCGACGGGCTACTCGCCATAGAGCGGACGACATCGCAGTTGCATAGCGACTGATGATGCCCCCCATTCTGCATTGCTGTCTCCGGCAAAAAGAAAATTCTGTGTATTATGTCAAAGAGCAGTAATTCTTGAAAACGTCCTTTTCAAAATTTTCAGTCTGTTTCATTCGAGGTTTGGTTTACGTGCTCCATTAGATGCACGATATGGCAGTAACACGAAGTATGATCCTGGAGGATCGGTAATTGATTAGACTGTGAAACCTAACACTTGTAATTTCACTGTATGAAGAAAACACATAGATTGAGGGCGTTTTATAACACGGTGCTCTCGCGATTGCTTGGACAAAATAGGGAAGAAGGGAAGGCGTTTGGGAAAACTTGTACATTTAGAAGCTTTATATAATTTTTTAAGGTTCTGATAAAGTGAAATCATTTTTCTGTTAATTTGCTTATGGACATCGTCCTTCGTTTTATGTTAATAATAATAATAATAATAATAATAATGCACTAGATTTTGTGGATAGTGTTGTTTACCTTTTTTCAAGATAAACTGTCAAGACTTACCTAGTTAAATTCGACATGCAATAGACGATACATAAATTCTATATAAAGTGAAGATTTCGAGAAGGTGGCTTCATATTGTGTACTTTCGTCGCCTGTTGTTTGGCTGATTGAGTTAGCGAGGATTGGCCAGAGAGGACAGGTAACTTCTATACGAGAGGTAATAAATACCTGGAAAACTTTGGCTTGAGTACCCGAAGAAAATAGATAGCTTGAAAGACCTGGGTGTAGATTTAGAGAGTAATTCCTAAATGGACCCATACGAATTATAATACAAGGATATGGACGGATTATTTTGCTGCTAAGAATAGAATGCAGAGGAAAGCTTTTGTCAATATGGCGCTGAATTCCAAAAGGGAAAGATCCTGGCTAGATAGAAATAGGGAGAAGAGTAACACGATACAGAAAACCTAATTGGCACACAGTGGATTTTATAAACCTCAAATTTGAACGTATTCACTCGCCGGTTACTAATCTGAATCCGTTATCGTCATCGCCCATCAACTACGAGTATAATCACACTGTAAACAATACTGGGCGAAGTGTCTTTTAACGAATGACTAAACAGACACAACCAACAGAGGGCTGCTGCTGTACCGACTGACTTTTCGCTGCCAGCCTTTTCCAACAGGAAGCCTTATTACTTTACTAATCCACTTTACTTCGTCGGGAATTCAGCGAGGAGCTTTATTATGTCACTTGTTGGGCTGAGGTGGGAGTGCTGCAGACAGTGTTTAGTGCTGCTGTGGTGAGCGTGAGGCCGCTGCATATAGCATACAATTTTAATCATCCATCACAGACCCCAGAGCGGACTGAAGGCGTTACACTCACACCACGTAAACAGGTCCCATGGATGTTAAGAATGAAGAGTGCTCACGACATTTACCGTCCTGTCAACTGTTTCTTTCCCCTCAAGACACCTTCAGGAATTTCTCAAATAGCCAGAAGCGTTTGACGTTAGCAGACGCAGATAATCACGTGATTATCATTATTAAAATTTGTGTGATCAGAATGTCTAGATGATTCGGGTAATACAGGAAAGTACGCTGAAGGAGCGAGATTAATATGTAGGGGGAGATATGGACGTAGTCGATCATGTGGTGTCCTTCTGTGACCCCATTCTAGTAAGGAGGAATACTGTAGTTAAAACACAGTTCGACTGTGAAAATTATTACGAATTGGTTGCGTATGGTGGGGGTTTCCTTAGAACTGATTAAGAAATTTAACTTTAATTTGAACAGATTTACCATAAGATTGTAAGGAGAGGCAGTTTGAAACTATTCAAAAGAGTTCGTACTTATAAAACCATTTTCTGTAAAATTTATTTTAAATTTGTGCTCCCTGTAGGACGAGAGCATCTAAGCCTCTTCTTCCCACAAAATTCGTGGAGGCCCATGCGAATTTCTTTACTATGTTTTTACATGTCCTGCACATGTCATATTCCTTAATTTGAACGCCCTATCAATATTACGTAAATAGAAGGAATATTAACAGACCCCTTTATGTTTTCCCTATCCAAATGTTGCTTCTTATTTCTCAACTTCAGGTATTTTCCTGTAATCCAACTAACATGTTCTTCTCTTGCCTATAGGTTGTAGTGACTCAGAATTGTCCGACAAAGAAGCAGAAATAAGTGAAAAAATTTGTTTAGTGGATAACTAATTTTCAGCCGTGTAGCAGACAGCGTATTCATTGTTTTCAGTATGTTGCAATGTACATAAACAGTGCTGTATCCTGCATAGAAACAGTTAAGCAGCAGCAGCAGCACAAGATTCTTCTTTCTCTCTCGTTTTTTAGGTACAGAACTAGTCTCTGTTTGGAGGTTATGAAACCTTGCAAAACACAAAACCGTCTCCTGTTGATAGACGAGATGTGCTTATGACCAGTTTCTGTCCAGACTCAGAACACGTTAAGACTCCATTACCCCTGCACCCGCTTTGTTAGTCAGTGAATTACATTCGAGCAATCCTCCTCCGTTCTTCTGTAATTTCAGAAACGCGCATTACACTGGAGTGCTTAAAATTAATTAATTATGATCAACGCAGCTTAAGTTCAAAATAACATAGTGAGAAATGTACGCAAGCCAAACAGACAAAACGGGACGTGGTATCTCCAGGCAACGCTTCGTGTTTCGTCCACCCCGCGAGCAACGTACCAACAAGCAGGATGCAAACATTAATCACTGCCTTTAAGTGTACTGTGGATCTGGATGTATCGTGTTCTTGATATCCCGGCTGTGAAAACGTTTACTGTCTTAATCTCTTGTTGTCTTTCTGTTATTACTATTCTTGTCTTACTCTCTTAATCTCCTGTTGTCTTTCTGTTATTACTATTCTTGTCTTACTCTCTTATTATTACTGTCTTAATCTCCTGTTGTCTTTCTGTTATTACTATTCTTGTCTTACTCTCTTATTATTACTGTCTTACTCTTCTGATATGCGACGTGTAGTTTGTTCTACTCCCCTGAAGATGGAGGGAGATAATTTCTCGGTAAACATGGTACCTATCTACCAAACTACGTGCAGCCACATTCCACGCGACAGTGATCTTCAAAGTAGCTGCAGCTTCATGTACAAACGCATTGCAAATTTCAGGGTTTCTTAGAAACGGGGGCTTTTGCAAGATATTTGGACATGAAAGAAAACAGCGGGCCTACAAAGGGGTGGACAAGCTACGTCATGAAAATCCTTATAAGTCATACCTTTCGCAAAATACAGAGCGGTCAGAGAGGTAGTTAGCCATATTTAGTGCACATTTTAATAGCCAGTTAAAGGACTGTTTTTGAATGAGAGTTGTAGCTCTGCGCTCCATGTAGTTACACGGGGGAGTGGAGGTACAGCTCCACTCGTGCTTAACCTGAGCGTTAGTTGGAGGTAAGTGGTCAGCTTTATGCCCCAACCGTTATACCCCAGGCGAAGGAGCCCAGTACGTAATGCGTAGGAGGTAGAATGGGCCCCAAGGTGCTGTCTGGACGCTGTGGAGAAAAAAATAATTCCTTAATTCTGCCTGGAATCGAACCCCGATTCCTAGGCTGTTCCGGCCGTAGCATAGTCATACACCGACTGCACTATCTCAACCCCCGCTTCATGTAGAAACAAAGTGCTCTCTGAACAAAACGCTGCAGGATTTGCGTTAATATACGTAGTGTTCCAGTTTAACATATGTAATAGCAATGAAGTTAATAGGGGAAGAGATAAATCATGTATATAACGCTATGAATATGGTCAGGGGATAGACTGGCTAAACACGCGACCTTGACACGGTTCTTGTTTCCGGTAAAAGGGTGGGAGAGTAGGGGGAGAAGCAAGAGGGAAACATGTTAGGTCACGCTTATTGTGAAGTGATACACGATATGCAAGAGTGGCATATGTATACGTTTTGGGACTTTCAGCATTATGGTCTTCCTTACGTGAGTTAAACAATTGTCTGAAATTCAGACGAAAAATGTATTTTTATTTCTCGGGAATATTATCTATCGGCCACTGGACAGGATTCACATGTAAAGGCTGTTTATCTATACCTGCTGTGGCCACTTTACATAATATTACACCCCACTTCGCACTGAACTTGCAACACAGTAATTTGCGTTGCTTCTTATTCGGGATGTCCAGCTTTCCAATCTTGATCTGGCGAACAGCTGTCGTGGACTTCTTAATCCTACCAGACAAATTCTTGAATGGTACCTCAAATAGGTCATGCCGTTTTCTTCCACGCACTTATAATCGACACTAATTCTGACATTTGACGCTTACGACGTTATATCTTTCAAATGACGACTCACCATTAAATAACAGGGAAGTAACCTTGTGGAGCAGGGCAGTCGTTGAGAAATTAACAGATTGCTGTGTTATACTATTTTGTAGCACTCTGGCTTTCACGGTGACGAAATTTCAGCTCATCGCCCAAATCCAAACTGAGGACCACACTTACCGGCTGTCAGCGACTGCTTGTTCTATATATTCGATGCTAATGGCTGTATCTGAAGGCCATTTCTTCCATAATAAACCTGAGACTGAGACATGCAAAGCTGTCAGAGACCTGCATTATGTAGTTATCACAGAATGCAGCTTGCAATAATTTACTTACTTTACCAGAGAAGTTTGAGTGTATGAAATAGACCAAACCCAGAAAGTCACAATTCAGAATCTATTTATTTTAAAACACAAGACAAGTGCCAAAAATGTACAAATGCATTTCTTTCCGAATGGTCTCGATATTAATGTGCTACTGGCAGAGATAATTAGATATACATGTGATACACAGCCTCAAATATAATTCGTATTGAGAAGTGCTTGGATTGGATATTGTAGATTTTATTGAGATGTATAAAATGTTCCCGAATAATGCAAAGGTACGTTCCGGAAGGTACAGCGCATGTTGAGTTTTGCGCAGGTAGGAGGAATTCAGCATAACTATGGTCAGATATGTGCATGTGTACGAGTACAAGGGCGTCCAGTTGAAATCCCAAGTCCTACACACTGAAATCCAATCGAATGTAGTATTATCCTTCCACTGCCTGTGTTATCGCCCAGCAGTATTCTTTCACTTCTTTAATCCCAGACCGCTTTCATTTCCGCAAAGAAATATTCGGCGACGCCTTCAAAAATGTTATTTAACTCTGTTTAGATCCTTGGGAATGCGTGGGCCTGAAATTATGTAATTTGAAATTTAGTAAGGTGGGGAATGTCTGTACATTATATCACGTGTAGTTTTATTTTTGCTACATGTTATTTAGTTGCTCAGTTCCTTCAGACATATGCTGAACCGCAATCGCTTCGCTGCAAATCTGTTTTACTTTGTCACCCATCAGTCGGCCTACAAATTAGTGTAATATAGTCTGAGACACTGACACCTTCGAAAAATAAACAGCAAAATTATATCGATGGTTTGTTTGCAGTTTTTTGAGGTTGAAATTCAAGGAAACAACACATTCCAAAAGCAGATTTCTGTGAAGTGGTTTAAAAATAATCTACGTGGACTTACCCATGTTTTCTCTCCAGTAGGCGTGAGTGTAATGAACGTATTGGAAATAAACGTAGAAATGTTTATTGTTTACATTACCATTAGAATGATATGAAATTTTAATTCTACCATGAAGAGCAAGAAGCGAAATTGAAAAGATTTTATTCAGTGATTTTGTATGGAACCTACGATCTATTTTGTTGATAATGTTAGCAAGTGGACCATTAAAGCTACTAACACAGATAAAATAGACTGATTAAGCCATTATTGTCCTAATTTTCTTTTTGCATGGAGATAAGCTCATGATACGTTCGAAAGCAATAATTTTCTCGTACGTTTTGTGTGCGCCCATATGTGTCCATATTTCTTTCCTTAACAGATTTTTGATCAAGTGATGGCTTTTGTTTAAATTCATAGTTCCTTTGTAAATCCATAACATTAATAATACAAATGCGGTGTCAGTGTGAAGAACTGTTGTGTAAGCCGTTGTAGCGCTGTATAATGAGGCATAAGTTATTAAAATGTTGTATACAAATCTCTAAAGAAATATCAGTTTTTCTTGGCCTACTTTTAAACGTAAAATTACAGTTTGGTAGCCAATCAGACTAAGTGTGTTGGATAAATCACTGTAATTTAATACACAAAATATTTGTGGTAATGATCTAATCTTTCTGAAACCTAATGTGCACGACTTGTGTGGCTGTAACATGGGGCTGCGTGCTGCAGCTAACAGAGGGGTAAACAGAACCTTTTTATGACGTGAGGCCAATTGGGATGAGAGGCAGAATTTAATCACGAAATGAATCAGTATAGAAACGATATTTTTGGTCCCCACAACAAAACTTTTAATTGACGTTAAACACTGTCAAGTCAAACGCGTAGTTCTGACATGCTTGCCTTTAAACCCAACAGCTTGAAGCTTTAGCATAACACCTATATTAAGCCGTACTTCGCGTGAGATATAAGTTTGTATGAACCAAGAGTAAAGCTGTTATATAGGGTTCGTTTTCCCAATAGCTTAATTGCCATGGCAGTGATAAGTTTCGTACGATATGAGTGAGCTCCTATCTCATGTTGCGATTCAGAATTTATTCTGAAGATGTAAATTTTCTTTTGGAAATACGACGTGACCCTTTGGATAGAAAATTAGCGCGGTCAGTGACGACAGGTTCTGTAATTTACTTTCTGATAACTTCTGAAGTATGGGTGCCATGTTGTGTAGCAGTGAAGCTGTTATGAATTGTGTATTGGGATAGACGTCTGATGAAACATACGTGGTCTGTTTTGAGAGGCAATCTAAAACTCCTCTAGGGAAATCGAGGAAATCAGGGAAAATCCTCACGCATGATAGCCTCATATTCGACTTTGCATTCAGGAGCTCTTAAATTAGAAGCAGGAATGGTAACGACTTTGAAATAAAGCTCGGCCAATCTGTGTGTATAACGTGGTATAATACTTCTTGGCAATACCGACCGTAATATTGACAGAGTTACGAAATGTTCGTGGACATGTAGGGGTGTAATGATGTTCGGGGAACCTGTAACAAGAAATCTGTTCTGATTTGAGTCTTTACATAATCCTCCTAGCCCAGTTATTGCTATGGATCAATGCACAAAGCTGTCTGGTTTATGTTGATGCGCCTTACCACCCACAGCGACACACATGTATTGCTACCTAGGTCCCACATATCTGGGAGAAATTAATATCTACGTTGTGAATATATTAATACTCATTACCATAACATATGTTGAATCGAAAATGATATGTCTTCTTTTAAACTTCAATTTTCTGTGAATACAGGGACAGTTATTTTGAGTTGGGGGAATTATTCTACGAAACTTCTCGTATCGGCTGTTCTTGTAGATGGCTAAAAGATTGACACAAAAAAGAAGTGTTATATCTTTACAAGGAGCTTCCTGCTTCGGTCGAAATGAGTGCACAGTCACAGCACTGCAGTAATAAACAAGGGAGTTCTTTATTACAGTAAAATTCATTTTAAGAGAAATCTCCACAAAGAAAGGGAATTTTAATATTATACATCTTCCTTGCAGTTGTTTTACGTCCGTAAGTATTTATCACCAACTATTGCACTTTGTTTACATAACTTCCAACATGCTTCGGCTTAGTTATCCAGCCATCATCAGGGATTTAATCGTTTTAGACAATACGCAGCTTGTGGTAAGTCACAGAATGGTAATTATACATATGCTGCATTTACGTAGTATATTATGTATGTAGATTAAAATTATAAAACAATATATACGTAGGATTTTTTAAGGTTAAAATATATGAAAGTATAAAATATAAGGTTAAAATATATGAAAGTATAAAATATAATTCTGTGTCCAAACACCTGCTGTGAACCACTTCCGATGTTGTGTGGTCGAGAACCCTGGCTGTGGTCTCCGGTGGTTGGTCTTATCGTGGAGACTCTGTACTGCGAGTTCACGATAGTCTCCGGAGGTGAATGTGGCTGAAGCATGAAGCAAATTTCTAGAATTTACACGCCCCTTTAAAGCTTTATGCTACAGTGTTTAGATAGACAGGCAACTTTGCATTTATATTTTATCCACGTGCCTTTATTATGCTTGCGTATTCCGTCAGTTGAATCTGCATTGTGCACAATAAGGGACCTAACCATTGGCATAGATTAAGCTGCGATGTGTACAGCAAGGAATGTAACGTACTACAAGGAACACGTAAGTTTAACGTCGCTGCCAAGTGGCGTGTTGCATTTTGACGCTCATTAAATTTCCTCAGATAAGCACACAAGTTTCCAAAATAAAATGCACACCCATGAAAGTAAAGGAGCTTTTTAATTACTGAGTTCAAAGGCTGAAGACACAACGCGGAACGTCGAAGAATTTGTGTACACACAATATTAGGTCACTGCACTCGAGCCTATAACTTGAAAGCGAACGAAAGTTACGTAATCAAGAGCATCATATTTCGTACTAATCACCAGATATTATTCGAACGAAAATCAGAGTAAAGTTGGATGGGTGGGGCATCAAACACATCTGGGAGAGATGAGAAATCCGTAAAAATATTGCCGAAAATCTTGAAGAGGAAAGGTTTACTTGCAGTGGATTATAATTACTAAAAATACATGCTGAAGAGATTCTGAGACACAAACTGCATTTAACTGATTCAGAATGAGGTACAATGACAGTGTTTTGAGAAGAATAATTTGAAACATGCTGTTGAAGAAGGATGCAGATCGTTTGGAATTATCGTGTTACAAGTGAAAAAGTATTAGGCAGAGTCAAGGAAGAAAGGGGCAATCTACCTACGATAAAACGAACGGAGACTAAATGGATTGGTCACATCTTGCGTGGGAGCTACCCTGTAAGTCACATTATTGAAGCAAAGATAGAGGAAGAAATATAAGAAAAGAGAGAAAGAATGGGAAGGGAAGAAGAAGACATAAGCAGCTACTGGTTGGCCGTAAGGAAAATATCAGATACTGGAATCTGAAAGAGGAAGCACTAGCTCGCAGTGTGTAAGGAACTTGTTTAGGAAGAGGCTATGGACCTATCGCAAGACAGATTACGTAATGAATGAATTGGTGTGGATTTCATAACAAGTTCTTGCCATTGATGTAATTAGACGTTCTGGGCCGTCATGCAGTAAATGTGATGAAGTGCGACGTAATCATGTCGTACTCATGGATCCTTGGTCAACTCAATATGATTTTCATATTTAGGTGCAGTATTTCGCCCCATCAATGTGTGATGCTTATAACGTCGGAGGAGATGCGACAAATTTATGCTGTGAGTTCAGAGATGTGTGAGCGGAAAAGACCGACGCCCAGCTTAAGATATATTTCGGTTCTTTAAAGAGGAACCAATAGAAGGAAACCGTCAGTCATGCACGACATTAAATCCTGGCCTGGATAAAAATATGTTGCTCCTGTATGTGAGTGAAACATAATTCACGGTGCAAACACCGTGTTTCCCATTCACTAATAATTTGGGAAAATTTGTGTTATCAGCGTTTGTTACCGTGGTTAATTAATGACAGGTGCTGCGATTTATATTTTAGTTTAGACTGTTTTTTCATGTTGCAAATATTTTCAAAAATAACATTCCAGCTTGGTACGTGATTTAATATACCGTCACGTCTTTGTTCTTTCACATGACTAAATTAACAGTTTTTATTTACTAAGACAGTAAAGGTCGGTTCCCATATCATTGGTTGTTTAAAAGTCCGTCCATAAAGGTGGTTGTGTAGCATCAAACAAGAGACGTGAATAGTGAGGTTTAGGGTGGATCTGAGATAAGTGACCCTAGTCTGTGTTAAGTAATTATTACAATTGCCTGCAGGGACCAAACAAGGGAAAAATTCGAGAAGCAATCCCTCGGCCGACATTCGAAAAGATATTTTTCCGAATACAAGACAGGAATTATAAATGAAGAGCCACGGCGAATATGATCTGCCCTGTAGTGTTCCCAGCGCTGTTCTGAGCCAGCTGGAATTGAACCACCACGTCTTGGGTGTTTTCTTACGTCGTCAGTTTGATGTTAGGACAATAAGATGCGATTGGCTTTCGGAGTAAAAGAATAGCTTTTCATTAGCTTACTTTGGAACTGTCCGGAAGAAGCCGGGCAATAGGAAGCGGGGTGGCTAACCCCCAACAATTAGATTGGCGAGCCAAACAAACAAGAAGTTGGGCGGGCATCGAAGCGGAAAAAAAGAATTCTCTTCTTGTTTGTCAGTGGAGTGTGGTTAAGCATTGTAGGCAGTCAAGAACTGCAGCTCGGCTAGTTAACGTTTCACTGAGGAGAAAAACCATAGATGGACAAGCCCAGCGAGTTAACGTCGAAGGAGAGATAATGCAAGCCGAAATAAATCTCCCGTCGAATAAGATAAAGGCAAGTTATAGTAACCTGTTCTGTAGAAAATGAAGGCCTTATTTCTGTGTGAAAACATTTGAGGTGTTTAATTAACTGCTTTCTCTTTCGTTCAACCTAATCACCTATAATTTTGTTTATTTTTTGAATAATGATGTTACAAGACATGGATAGGGTACAGCATACTTATTTTGTGATTATTATGAACGCTAATGTAACGATAATAAAGACTTTCGACATTTAACGTACGCATAAATAACGCAATGCGATAATTTGTTGAGGGGGAGCAGGTTGTATTCTTGAGTCTCCGTAGCGTGTGTATTGAGTTAGTTTTATTATTGCGTGGGAATTACACCTAGATAATTACAGGTCGTTCAAGGAAGACGCTATTCGGAAATAGACATTTTGATAATGGCAAGGTCCTAGGCACTTTGGTGCGGATTTTAATTTTACAGTCTTGTATTTTAGACACCTTCTTAGCAGTGTATGAGCAGCAAATGCTGTAGTTGTGTTCGTTTGTGTATATGCTTAAAATAAAAATTGTGAGAAATTTGCGCGTCTTCTTTCAGTCAGTCAGGTTTTTCAAGCAATAAGTAAGTTACCTGTAGAATGGAACATATTCAATTTTTTAACCATACGGCTCATTCCCTTTTCCTTCAGAAAACTCTGTTGTCTTAGTCCTAACATTAAGACACATTTCCTCCCACTCGACGGTGCCACACTTTTCCAGACGACCCTCTGCCTGGCACTTTTCTTTGAGACTGCCTGTGGTCTGTCTCGTCAAACAGAGGCATACAAGGCATCCAACCTACCACATGAAACTAACCGTCAATTAGGACGGTCCCGCTTGTCCCTGACGGACTGGGGATCGTCCCGAGAACTCGTATGATCGCCAAGACTTCCCTACCAGTCCACACACTTCGCCACGCGTCCTGTCGCGGTGCCCAGCACAAGAAGGGCTGCTGGCGTCCAGTTGCTCCTGACACTTTGTACACGCGATGCTAAGCCGTGCCACCGTGATAATACTACTGGCTGGGTAGCACCACCAGTTACATATTCTGAAGACCCGTTTTCAAATATCAGCTCGAATGTAGATTACCTTAAAAGAGATTTTTCCCGTATATGCTGGGGCATTGGTATATAGTCGTACATGTGTGTATGTATGTATTTATGTAATGTATGTATGTATGTATGTATGTATGTATGTATGTATGTACGTACGTACGTATGTATGTATGTATGTATGTATGTATGTGTGTATGTATGTATGTACGTACGTATGCATGCATGCATGCATGCATGTATGTATGTATGTATGTATGTATGTATGTACGTACGTACGTATGTACGTATGTATTTATGTACGTATGTATGTATGTATGTATGTATGTATGTATGTACGTATGAACGTATGTATGTATGTATGTATGTACTTACGTACGTACGTACGTATGTACTTATGTATTTATGTACGTATGTATTTATGTATGTACGTATGTATGTATGTACGTATGAACGTATGTATGTATGTATGTATGTATGTATGTATGATGTATATGATTCGACCGATAAAGAAACTTCTTTATTGCATCTATTGTCCGTCTTTTTACATACTGCGTTAGAGCAGTTGTCATTAGTTTCATATGGTTCTTTTTTAACACCAAACATTCTCTCTCTCTCTCTGACACACACACACACACACACACACACACACACACACACACACACAGACACACACACACACACACACACACACAGGGTATTGTATTATACTACAGAATATTCTCGAGGTTTGCTGTTGGTACTTTGCTAATATTGTGTGTTTTGCAGTTCAGATTACCAACATCTGTTTAGCCTGTCCTTTAACATTGCCTCCCTTACTGCCCCTAACGCAGCGTCAGTAATAAAAAATGTGTCCGTGTAATGAAAACCTACCATCTCAAGGCACAGTAGAATCGTCTGTGTGCAGTATCGGCCGTATTAAATGCTAAAATGAAATCGGTTTAAATGTCAACAGAAACGTAATTGTATATAACAACATTAGTTCTGAATATGTAGCATAAAATTATTTAGCAAACATTTGTGAAGCATAAGTTATATTTTCTGCTTATATAAGGCAAAATTTTCAAGAGAACTCTACTACTTTCAAAGTCCCTGAAATTGCAGCTGCATTTATGCTAGTATACTAAGTGTGATGCAGTAACAATGTGAACGAAGGTGTTCTGCTGCCTAAGACAGGCGTAATCTGTAAGACTTTTCGGTAGTTGAGACTGTAAACCGATTGTAGCATGCCTTGCATTGTAGTTTATTGCCGCTATTTTCCACTGCTCCTTTTACCGACTATCATTTTGACTGCTGGCAATTACAAAGCATTAGCCTTACGAATAAATAAATAATATATATTTATCTCAGTGCATAGTGTTCAATGTAATTGTTGTATAATAGAATATTGTCTCCACAATCGTTTACAGGAATAGTGTTTCAAGAATTCCAGTGTTAGCAAAAGCCTAAGGTAGGATACTGTCCGATATGCGCAGAGAGATTGGAAATCCTTATTGCAGCAGTTGGAAGTTTGGGTAACAATTCCCTGTGTGGCACCAGTAAACACAATTATGAAATAGCTGGCCCTAAGGCCCTCGACGTTAGACAATTTATTTGGCACGACCAGTTTATGACGAAGGTCAGAGCTGATCCATTTCGGGAATGGTAACTAAAATTCAGTTTGAAATTTTAAAAACGTTTATACCTCTTAGATCTAGCTGAAAACCTGCACGGAAGGCATCCCCTTGTGTGGCTTGCCGAGCCTAGAAACAGAATGTCGTTTACACAGCTGTTTACTGCTCTGTCGTATGGGAACTGACGATGTCTTTCAGTCGAGACCAATCAGAGTTTCGTCAAAACAAGCGTTCGTATAAAATACAAGTATTAAAATTCAGTAGCTGTAAGATCATGCTTGCAAGAAATGAGATCTCATTTGCTCTACAGTCTCAAATTTCATAAATCTATTTTGAAAAATTATCTTCTTGTGTAGAGTGTTATAATTCAGTCTCGGTGTGAGGGTGGATCCAAAATTTGTGTGGTATGTATATTGGCGATGTACACAAAATGTGAAATACTCGTTACATTAAGATGTAATTAAATTAAAATAAACGTAAAGTAACATGGCTTAGTGCGTGTTGTTATTAAACTGGGAGAACTGCCCTATTTATTTGTATCTTCTGTAATTGACTGAAGTGTATTTACTTTACTGCGTGCTTAATATCCAAATATGAAGGCCGTGCTTTCTAGTCTTTGTGCCCAATGAAATTTTTGTGATAATTATATTAGTATTTTTTGGTGTTATGTTTACGCTATTCGATTAATAAATATTTATTACAACCGCACTTACATAATTTTATTACACAACTAAACCAAAATTTCTTATTTAAACGCAATTGTGGAATTGCCTCTAATTCTTTATCTACAGGTAAAGCAAGACGAGTCAGTTCAATTTGACGACCCACGCGGGCTGTCTATTTTGTGTAGAAACTAAGTTTAAATATGCCAATTAAATATTAAGTGTCATAAAAATTTGTGTGTAATATCGCGTAGCTTAATTCGAAGGACAAATGTTGCAATTCTGAAAACCCGTAACCGGACTCGATCCAAAACTTGTTCCATTCACCTTCCAACAATACTCTTTCTTGTTAGAAGATCCAACTTGTTATTCTTTCACTTCACCTTCTATTGTGTAGCTGTTTGTCTAGGATTTCTTCTATAAAACGGCTGTACGCATTTTCTTTGGCCTCCAAATTTTAGACTTACCTATCCTAACAATTCGACCTAGCCTTTGTAATTCACTCAATTGATTTTTACGTAGGGTCTAATATTATCGTGTGATATTCTGATCCACTTACTTGATCCTTTTCAGGCCAAGGTATTTTTCTGAGCGTCTGGTTTACTGTGTTCGTAACTCAAAACGGTGAAAGATTTTCATTACTTTACAAAACAGTTGACAGTATTATTTTTTACGTGTCTTTGTCTTTTGGAAGCTGATGACGTAAAGTGTTTTAAACGAAACGAAAACAATCATTTCCGGAATTTATTTCTCTCCTATTTTCATTTTTTGTTGTTCGTTAATTCTCGTGTTACTTTTGGAGCAACCACGTGTGAGAAGAACGGAAGCTAGAGCTGGGTGTTTGATTCCTGCAGTCAGAATTGACAGTTTGTCCCAACACATGGACCGTTGTATCCCTCTGACTGAATTGCGGCGCCGGAGAAAAATTGACAGATGACTAGCCAAGGACAATAGGAATTGTGGTGCAGTGTAAACAAAACGGACCCATAGAAATGTAAGCTGTAACACCTGAAAAGAAGAAAGTGACGTCGACAATTTAGATTTACATAGGAGGATTATATTAAACATGTCCTCTAGAAGTTGTGTGGGTGGGACTGGGTCATTGGAGCAACCCTAGCATTTATTTATATTGAACTGGTACATGTTCGATTCAGACGTCGCTATCAATCTCAAAATATGGTGCAGACAGAATAAAATATGCCAGTAGAAATGCGATGCCAAACAGTCAGCTGATGACGGGCGTGGAGGTAGTTTCGTCAATATCTTGTACATGCATGATTTATCGTGGCATTCTGCAACACAGTATTGATATGAAAAACCAACGAGAGGCACAGACCTTTAGCTAATGAACAGGCAACGTCGTTTTGGATTAAACTTATGTTCGCTATTTACTATTTTGCCTGCCTCGTTGTTCTTGGCGTTAAATTGAATATTTTACTCTTACATATTCGGAGAAATATTTGAAGTCACAAGTCTAGATGTAAGGAGCTGGTGCAGCTTAAAGAGTGAATTTTGCGCTCGGTGCCATGTTAAGGTGCAGCTGACAACCTTTGTTTGTCACCAAATTTACATTATATCGAGGCGATAAAATCAATGCCTTTTTACATTTTAAGCGCCAAGTTTTATCGAAATCTATTGCACCTTCGGATAGAAAACAGACACTTGGAATCACTTATTTTATGACCCAATTTTGAGGAAGCAATTACATACATGGCGTGCACACGGACACAGTGACAGCACGGCCACATATCAGCTTTGAGCCTCATTGTGTATTGTGACACAGGATGTGAAGTGTTCAGTAATCAGGTGTGCGATGATTTGTCTGCCATCGCAGAAATCTTTTCATTTTTATAACTTGCAAAGTCAGTTACTCCTTCAGCAGACTAAAATTAACTGATAAGTATTTTAAGGGAGTTTACAGAAGAGTTTATTTGTAGTGTAGGAAAATTTTATTATTACTTCTGCTTAACCCTTTAAATCAGCGATAATTATGTGTCACAATTACTTGAATATTAATGAGTTTGTATTATACCATAGAAGCTATATTTTTGCTTAGCGTGAGTCTTAGCAGAACTACGCAGTACTAACCGCTTTGTCACTGTAGTGAACACGCAGCACGCCTTCTCTCAGGTAGCGTAGACATTTAAAATATTTAGTTGAACCTCATGCTTGAACTTGTTAAAGCGTTCTCTTTTCAGTAAAGTTCTTCATACCATCATATGAATACTTCAAAATTTCATGTTCCCAGGTTTTTGTTTTGGAACCTCTGATATTGGTGTAAAAATTTTCGGAGTCGAGCTAACAAGGTTTAACTAGTGCTAAAGAGTACGTATACGAGTATATGCAGAACTTCCGTTTCACTTCTGCTCTCTTGAGCAAGAATATTTGGACTGGAGATACATAATCTCATCTCCTGGTCTTTGTTTATTAGAGATTTGACAAATAAAGGTAAGTCGCTATACAGGCCTGGACACGCCCTGAAGGCTGCAGGCGGTTGAGGCTTCCTGAATTTCCAGATAGTCGGCGTATGAATGTGGCAAGAGTGTCAGCCGGACGCACCGGCCGCCTTTACCGTCAAGAGATATCCCTGGTACTCATTTCTGCTACACGCTGAGTAAACCTCAGGGCCATACTGCTGCCGGAAGGATTAAAGCAATAAACAATGCCAATCACCTCATCAGGAATTGAACACACAAGCAACTGCGCAAACGCGTACCCTCCATTTGACAAATAGGGGACACATATTCTCTCTCATGTCACCAAATAAGGTAGTTTGTTGCATTTTAGCACTGGGTGCTGCATACTACTTTGTAAATATATTGCACAATGAAATGCTCTTCACTGGTTTAGCAAACAGCATACTGGTCGCGTCTGTAATTAAACATCCGGAGACACGTTGGAAGCAAGATATAGCAGAAAGCTTTCAAAACCATGTTCACTGCAAGCTTTGCCACTATTTATTTTGCAAAACAAAGCTATTTACGTCAGTGAGATCTGGCGGTTATTCCGCGCATAAAAGTACACGTTCGAGTCACTAATATGTTGCTGCTGGGCAGGTTGGTTGGTTTGTGGCACGCTTGGAGGTGACAGTGACGTGTATATTGATTACGTTTCGAAAGGCAACGACCGTGACCAAGTTTCGGAACCCTTCGGATTTGTGTCGAGTGACCGAGAACGTAGGCTCTATGAGACTCAGTAACTGAATTAAAGGAATTCGTAGAGGAGGGATGAATGGCGTTGAAGTTGGCTGCTACTAAGTAGCCATCATTTTAACCGTCATTCACTGTGGTGAAGTTTTGAATAGGTCTCTTTTAGAGAAGGTACCCGCCCGCTTCTCTTTCTTTAGTTTATTTAAAAACTCTGTCAGTTACAATAGCGGCCTATAGCTTGGAATGAGTGGATCGTAGTCGACACTGAGTTGGGAAGGATGCTGGATGAAAAGATCATCAGCTCATTTAAGATATCCCCCGCAAAATTTGACAACACCAAAGAAACCCCGACAATGCTCAGGGCAGGAGAGTCAGTGCCCGAATGAGATTTGTAAATAAACCTTCAGTAATCTAAAACCTTTTGTCGTCATTATGAGAAAAGAGTTTATATTATTTTTAATTACCGTATTTAATGAAGCGCTATACTTTCATAGATCATCTGAAAGCGAGAAACTCGATGCCTGTTACAGAAGGCCACTTATCTTTTCATATAAGCTACATTTCTTTGTGTTGTAAGCAATCTGATGGAAATTAGCACGTCATTCTCAATTCCTTGTACAGACCGCACCTGCATATACCCGTTGTATGATTTCGAAGTCCCATTTTTAATAACATTCGCTTAAATTTGGAATTATATCGAAAAGATCAAAGCTACTATTAGATTGTGTAGGGAAATTACAGTTTAATTTTGCTATAGCAAATATCTTAGAATTTCTTCACGTAACCTCGAATATTAACCGTGCTCGCGGACTGACACAATACGTGTAAATTTAATTTACTAATCGGGACAAGGAACTGTGATACTAGATATAACTTTCAGTCTGGGCTTAGACAAAATTCGTTTTGCGTTCTGTCAGTCGAGGAATGCATTGTAGAGATCGCGTTTGTCAGGACAGCCTCCAAACTTTACCATCAGTGTTATGGATTAAAACTTTAATAAACCAGACTTACAGTAGTCGTCCTGTTCCCATTGCGGGAATTAGAACTCTTCCTTCAAATCTTTCGTCGGTCTTGTCTTTAGCTATCTTCCGCCCTTGGTTTGTACGGAGAGAGCAGCTTCAGGATTTGGTTTTCAAGTATTTATTATGAACGTTGTAGCAATTTCTTTTCATATTTCGTAATATTATTCTAACACCTATTGCTCCCAGCTGTTTGTAATGTGTTTATAAGTTTGTGATCCGTCATTCCGTGTCTTGAACACTACTGACAGGGGAAGCATTCCTATCATGTCAGTTCTTCTCTAAACACGATAGATTATACTTCTGAACAGAAAAGAATATAGTAGCATCCCAAGCCAGAACTGTTCAGAATGGCACTTTATATCAGTAGTGCTCTTCAAATGATTCAAGTAATAAATGTAGTTGCCTCGTTAGTGTCTAACGTTAGTATGCTTTTTACAGTGCCAGTAGGAAGTGTAGCAATTGCTAGCAGTGACTAGTAATGGCTAATATTTATGATGTTTGTAGCAAACGTGGAAAAAATGGGAGGAATTCCTGCACTGATTATTGATTGTTAGATGTTCCGACTTATGGTCAGCAGATGTAACAAACATGATATAATTAGAATGCATTTAATTACACGGTAGTTGATTATTGTATAGTGATGTGTGTCAGGAATATGATGAGGCTTCATCAAAGTAAATTTTACGAAAATGTAACTTCCTAACATGGCTGAAGCCCAGAATACAAATATTTTGTCCGTTGATCGTGAATGACCGATCATTTGATGTTGACGTATACAATTTGTGTGGTGCCTTGAATTAAACATTTGTGCTATTTGTGGAGTTACCCCGTGAAAAAGTGTGATAGAACGCAGTATAATGTATATATTTCAGTAGATACTTTTAGGTTCATTATACACATAAGAATGAAGTGGTTGGGATTTGCAGCTTGGTCGAAAAACTTGAAGAGCTGTCCTAAATTGAGAGAACTAGACGAAGATGGGAAAAAATATTAAAGCTGTTCTTGAGTGTAAGATTGTGGCCTAGATCAACCTGGTTCAGAACTACTTGCATTTTCGATATCTGGTGAAAATATCAATCTTCCTGTTTAGGAGGACCTGAATGTATTGACCAGTTGTGCAACTATCATCTTCACGTAAAGAATGCCGCTGCGTGGGAGTAACTTGTTCAGCCGAGTATTAACGTTCGTCTGCTGTTTAAGACAATTCTTTCTTATTCGCATTGCTTCCAATTAACTGGGAAACACAATAAAACTTTACAGTTTTGCGTTAAAACAAGACTTTATAGTAAAAGTTTTTACTGTAACCAGAAACTGTGCTTTCAGACATTCTGTATCTGCAAAAGTTGTCTATAGGATGAAGACAATACGTAGCTTACCTTATTCATGCAACTTATCTTCTGTCATTCTTCTTGTCCCTGAATTTCTGTGTAATGTACCATCCCTAATGCGCCAGAAAAGACTTCCTTATATTGTAATGTATTTGAATTTATCCTCCGGTTAGAGAGGTCGTACAGCAGTGAACATTTCTGTGAAATTCCCTGACATAAATTTAGAACATATTCACGCTAGAGTGGAATATTCAAACTTTCTGAATAGGAAGCTGAAGTTTTGGGTTAAATATCTCAATTCGTCCTCCACACATTTACTTGAACAGGAAAAGATTCCCACGACAAAGTTGCGTAAAATTAAGACCCAGCAATAAGAACTTCTTCAATATGGATACAAGGAGAATACTGTAGTTATCCTTACCGAATTTACAGTGGGTTATGGAACCGACGAAATAATTTACAAGAAATACTGGTAAATTACAATTTCGGAACCCTCTTGATACCATTGAGTTCAGAGTCGTCTGTCTCACCGTCTCGTATCTACAAACCTGTACGTTAACGTACATAAACTTACGAACTCTCACCCCACTGAGTGCATTGGTTGACGGTATTAGAGGGTAGTGTGTTAAAGGAGAACATTTGAGCCTACGAGTCAGGAATTGACAGGAGAGCGAGTAGAACTGCATAATGTTGAACTTCACAATTTGTACTCCTTACCAAGTACTTGTAGCGGTTTCATGGTTGTGGTAAGAGGTGCGCGTGTATGTAATGCACAATGAACATGAGTTTGTACATAGAAATCACGGTCGGAAGCCTGCAAAAAAATTGCAGAGGCGTAGACGGAAAGGTGATGATAAAATGGAGTTTGCAATAAGGGTGTTATGGAGTGAACTGAGCTTGTGTTCGTCAGGTTAGGATTCACTGGCGAGTTTTGAGCTTCTGCAAATACAGTGATTTTCTGTGTTCCTTAAAACGTGTAGGCTGATCGACTATCCATTTTTCGTGGAGGACTGTGCTCCAAACGGCTAGTTAGTACTTGGCGATTCGCGTGCTGGACTTCAGACAGGACTATAAGAAAATCAGGGTCAAGTATATATGAAAGTAAGTCCCTTTATATTTTAGTGAGGGACATACGGGTTCTTTTTTCTTCAAACTGCAGAGTTATTCTGGAGATTGGCACTACAAACCTTAGTGAAAATTTATGTTCTCAAGTTAGCAGTTTAATGGGAGAAGAAGAAGTTGAAGAGCAACTTACGCAAAGTTTTAATTAGCAACCACGTTCAGAGTAATCACGCATAATATTATACGTGAATAATAATGAAAGGAAAATCAAAGTCTTTCCTGTTCACACAGAACTAATTTATAAGAACTAAATTTCATATTGCATCTTTTACAACACTTGTGAGGGCAAGATAGCTTTAGTTTTACTCGGAATCTTCTTTGTTCAATTAAATAAACTAAATTAAGAAAGACACGAAAAGCCCACAATATTACTCTTTTTATTTGGTACTGTTTTCGTCACTGAGATGGTCGCTTTATATACTGGGATCTATTTTGCACGATGACGGAGACAGGACCAGCCTTCGAAGAGGAGAATCTTATAGAGTTGTATATTTTAAATTAAGGGCATTGGCTAAAAGCAAATGTCATATCGTAATACCATGAGGATATTATGATGTATTATCATCGAAGTTTCAAATGACAGTCAGATACGTAAATCTGGAGTACATCTGGATTTTTATGCACTAATTTTAACTGCACTAAAATACACGTATCCCCATTTCGTTATAAAAGGAAATGTATGATATTTTGAACTAACGCAAAGTATTTTGCCCCGACTCTTTGGATTAAAATAGTGTGAAAAATATGAACATCATGAACTTTAGCTTAGGTAAATCATAGCAATTGTTACTGGAAGGAAAAAGAAATGCGGCAATTATTGCTGTAAATAGCGGCAATTGCCAGAAAGACGAGGGACAATTTGTCCATGCACTAAGAAGTGTGGTATAATATCGGTGCATATTATGGTTCTAAGCGATTAAAGAAGATAGGTTTTTCATGTCATTGATGTTTCTAATAAATATAATTGAAATATATTAATCATATAATCTTAGTACATCAAGTTTTAATATTTCATACTTTGGTGAATAGAATAAGAATAATTTAGGCGGAACCCATACTTTAATAAGTCTTAGTACGTATTTAACAAAATTCTGAATGTACAGCAATTCAGAATAGAGCACTGTCACGCTATAATATACAGCAATTCAGAATTGAGTACTTTCACGCCATAAGATACAGTAGTTCAGAATTGAGTACTCTCACGCTATAATATACAGGAGTTCAGAGTTCAGTGAGCAGTCTTGCGTTCCAATATTCGACCCCCTTACTGAAAATTCGCGAGGCTGCCATATTACTGTTCATGAAGACTGGAAACTGCGCAAATAACGAGGGTCACCCCTATTGACGCTATGTTCATATACAATTTCACAAAACTCTCCGAAATTGAATCATAACTGAATGACAAGGGGGACGATCGGAGCCACGCAGTCTGACGTTTCCGAAGGGCAGCTTATACCGAGGTGTTATCATGGAATTATTAGGGTGTCCAACATTCGACTGTTGCCTTTTTCGGGACCCCTGTCGCATAGGCGCTGCAATACAGCCTTCCACTTTCAATAGAAGGTCGGACGGGACGGTAGATCGATTCCTGTTCCCCCCGAACCTCGGCCCCTGCTTAATTACAGATGCAGCCCGCACAGCAGCACAGTGTAGCGAGCTCGCGGTGCCATGGCAATGCCAAAAGATATCCTGTCGAATGCACTCGATTTTTCATCGGAATTGAACGTTCACGTTAACGATGTTGTGCATTAAAGAGTGGTGTATGAGGCAAATATAGTTTCCACGTCATTCGACTGAGGAAGTAAGTGCAGAAGTCCGCGTATGGTATAGGCTAGTTTGATGCATTGTTTGGCCAGAATACAAATTGCAGATTGTTCTTCCATTTAGACACAAAATTAAAAGCGGAATATGAGACTTACCAAAACGGCAATGTCAAACACGTTTTCGCCCTTTCTTTGCTACGCACAAGAAATTTAGTTCTCCCAGCCTGGCTTTGCTTGACTTTAGGAATGACCGGTGAAAGCAGGTTCTCTCGTCATCTGTTAAAATTTAGAAATGTTTTTGGTTTTAAACGCTCTAAGTTATACATTATCATAGGTTTATAATAAGGAAAATATCCTTTATTAAAAACCAACATAGGAAATGTTGTGCAATAAACAATGGAGCAAAATAATGATGGAAATACAGGGCGTGCTTTGCTGGGGACAAAAAATAAAATTGTGTGTACCTACCTATCAAAGGCACAAAGGCAGTAGGATAAAATTGGACCGCTACAGGCTATTGCAAAAGTACAGGTAATGAAGATGGCGAAAAGGCAAAGCCTCAGACGCTGTTAATCGCTGTGTTAGATGATATATCAAGTTCACGCTTCGGCCGTATATGTTCTAGGACCACGGAAAATAGCCTGCCCTGTGGGAAATATGAAGCCTATAATCTTGATAACATATGCCAAGTATACTCGTACTTAGCCGCACATCATATGTGTAAGGCAAGGGGGGGTGGGTAGGACTAGCAGAAAGCTACAGCAGTCCCATTACAGGCCTGAACAGGCCCACAGGGTTCCAGGAGGTCGAGGCTCCCAGATTTCTAGACAATCGGCACATGAAGGTGGTGGGTTGTCAGCGGCCGCGTTAATCCCCCAGAAAATATTCCTGGTACTTATTTCTGTGAGAGGCTGGACCGACAGGATTATGCCAATGAAAAAATCCACTGACACCATCGGGAAATGAACCCGCGACCTGCCGGTTTGAAACGCAGTGCCTCAACCAAAACTGCGCCACCGCGGGGGTAGGACTAGCAGGGTGGAATTTTTCAAGCGTTTATAAAGAGAAAGGAGAAGAATCTAAAGGAATGAGAGACGCGTAATGAGTAACGGTAATGAGTGTAAGAATATGGAACGTCTGAAAATGGTGGAGTTTAGTTTAGACGGTGTAGTGACTAGGCAAATGCTGCGGGCTGTAGGACAGAAAAAAGTGATTAGATTCTTGGCATAGACAAAAAATTCTTTGACACACCTAATTCTTGTACGTGGCGCCCCGTCACTGGATAATTGTTTCCCGTCATTCTTCTTGAGCATTTATAACCTTGAATATGAAACTACTGCGCTCTCTCGAAACGTCGGGGACCAATTACCCACTGACGCGGCGTCGTGTCGCAGAAGAACCTATGCATCACTTATAAGGCTGCGAAATCCTAACAACTTCCGAATATTCTTATCATCTCCAGAACGTTCACATCGACTCTGGGGCACACCAAGCCTCGTATACGGTGGACAGCGTCGGTGTTTTCCGGGAATAAAGCGGCCGGGGCGAGAAGCTGACCATTCATTTATGTCTAATGACGGGTTTAAGAATGTCTGAAATTACACATTCATTCTTTATACAGGGCTACATTTATGTCGCGGTGCTTCATTAAACACAGAGCAAATTTATCTTGTATAAAACGGAACATTCCAAAAGAACGGAAACGGAGGAAGAAAGCTATTTAAAAGTTGGAGTTGTAAATTATTGCTATAAAACGGGGATAGGATAGATGCGTAATTTTTCAGTTAACGTTACTTCAGAAAGAAAGTTATAGAATAAACATTTGTCTTCAAACGACTAATTTAATATTTACGTTGAAAATTAAATTCTCATTTAAGTGTATTTCTTAGGGAGTAAGTATTCCCTTTCGTGTGGGATAATACTCATGTACACAGAGATAATAGTCATGGGCACACAGATAATAGTCATGGGCACACAGATAAGAAAAGAATTTTCCTACACTTTCCAGGATTTTGTGCACAAAATTGTAAGCAACTTCTCTATTAATTCTTTTTTAACCCACAAATCAAAACGCCATTTCTTCACGCCGCGCTTACGAACTTCTGCAGAATAGAGTTCTGTCACTCCTTTCATATTTCTGTATTGAAGAAAGGTGCTGCTCATTTTTTAATTTAGAAATTATTACGTTTCTCTCCTCATATACTCAATACTCTTTCTTGGTTGTAGAGCACACACTGCGTCTTTAGTGGCATTAATGGCAAAGCACCAATCATTTTGGACTGAGGGTAAAAAGGAATATGATAATATTAAAGTGGTCGGATGATATTGTGCTTGCTGAATTTACGTGGCATAGAACGGAGTCTGTTTCTCGGTTATTGTGCAAATTTTTATGAACCGTCGAGTTCAATGGAAGGCGGGAAAAGTGTGTAACTTAACGATACCATTAATTGCTAATTTGATATAGCGTCTGTGATAGAGTAGTGAATGTGCATGGGGTATGGGTGGAATAATATTGACAAGGGAAGACCGAAGTATTCATACGAAAACGTGTCTCAGTACCACTTCTTCTACCAAAAGTCCCACCAAAATATATCACACAGGCATGTCAGAAGTACGATTAGTTTGTAGTTATTTTTTGGTGGTAACAGATCAATAGCACTGGGCCTCAGAAGTGTAATGAATAGGTTCGTTCTTTTCATCCCTAAAGTTGCAGAATATTCTCATTAATCAATGTCCGATTTCTAATAACCTAGAAGGAAGAACAATAGCTCATTCTTAATGTTCTATTATATCGACAAAGAAAGGAGTGTAGCTCATTAAGTATTAGACATAGCCTGTTTATGGTAGGCAAATGTATAAAATGCAAAATTGCACTGAACCTCAACTTTCTTAACAGCCACAATCCCATAAATCTAGGCACGGAAAATTTTAGTGTCTAATTAGGCCTTGCAACTGCGCTTGATTTATTCCATCACCACTTATATATAAATTAACAACTAAGTATACTCAGAAATGCATAATAGACACAATACCTTAGGGCCTAAATACTATTAAAGATATTTATAGTAATACAAGAGAGGTATAAGTGGTACTGCCAACCTGAAGTTTTAGCACTTCTTGCTGAAAATTTCAACGAAAATTTTTCTTTTGTGTTTTCATAACAATTTTAATGCAGTGTGGAAAACGTTCATTGAAACTGTCAGAACATACCGGCACAAATTTCATTTTAGAGTTAATAGCATTAATAACACAAAGAAAGTAAGAACCATTGACTGCAAAAGGATTCGTAGTAAATGTTACTTTTTAATTGATCGTCCGGTAAGTCTTCACAGTTAAATTGTTATCTTGTCCTATATTCGTCCATTTATTTTCATGAAATTCTGTTGTACTTCGTTCGAGTGTAGCAATCCCAGAAGGGACAGTGCTTAATTGACGTTCTCTTTCAAAATGGGCTGCAAAGAATTTTTTGAGTCAATCTAGTTTTGTAGAACACATTGTTTTCCGTACTTCCAGTTATATACTGATAGTCCCATAATTCTTTTTTTGTCCTTTAACAGTACCAAAGTATCGGGTGAATAAGTGAGCGTGGAGTATACAGAACACCTTACCATGTGTCTATACGAAAGGTATAAAATCGTGAAGAAAATGAATATCCTGGCCTATTGGTACTCGCCTCTGAAATTCCGCATTCTAACATATTATTATTAGGGTTTGTTATTGTACTGATTTAAAGAACCTATTGCCTATATGTCTACTTTGATTCCTTCTGAGCCAAATTTATTTGTCATACGTAAATTTCAAATATCTACTTGCAGAAATATTTCATAATTGCTGAATTTAAACAATATTTTTACACAATTTGTAGTTATGTTTATAATTAAGTACATTCCAAATTTCATGCTCCTCGATGTAAGCAATAAATATTAGGAATTTTGACTGTGGTTTCATTTTCATTCATTATGCGTTATACAGACTGCCTAAAAGGAAAAATCCAAAACTGCATAAGAATGTGTTGTTACAGCACAGAGGCACTACACCGGAGTGTTGCGTAATAACAAAACGAATCTCGTCAACCGAAAGTGGCGTCATCATATTAGGTAATCACAATCAAACATAAAGCAATAAATGTCAGACATAATGACTCTTCTTGTTTTTTTTTTTTTGCTCTAATTAACCGGCATGAGTCATATTATTTGAGACCGTCAGCAGTATTGCTTTTGCTGCTTTCGTAGACGGTAAGGTTTAGTGATCATTGCACATATTCTTCATTAAAATGGCTAATATTCTAGTCAGATTAACATAAATTTGAATTCGACTGAGAGATTTTAGTAAAAATCTCCAACATAAAATCTGGCAAAAATTTTCCATTGAAGCCGATATGTTTCGTGCGGAAGTGAAGACGGGCAAAGAGTTATAGCGAAACTAATAATCGCTCTTGCTATTGTTTTGAGAAGGCACGGAAAACCCGATCTCAAGGTAAAGGGCTTTTATGACGTGTACTAGACTTATCTGGGGTGGGGTAGGGTAGGGGCCAGTGAACTTTCAGTCAGTGAAAGGCGAAGAATCTCTTGACTTTCTGACCAATTAACAGGGTCTCCTCTTCCATAGAGTTAGTTCTTAACATGCAGAGTAACTTCTCCAAACTTATTATACATATTACTGCATGTAGAAAAGATAACATGCTTGAATTTCTCTGGCAGCAATATTCCTGGTAGTACCAGTATGTTAAACCTAATGCGAAAAATGGGGCACGCGCATTTTGAAACTCTGTATTCGGAGTTTTAACAAATTTTCCCGATATATGGACTGGCGTCTGATACACCCACATTATTTCTGGATTATTCCCTCTCCAATAAGCCAGATTAAAGAAAGCATATCTAATTACAGCCTGCATTGAAAACTTCCGCTTTTTATCAGAGTCAGATGCAGGGAGATGGGCAGGGGAACACACAAAGAATTAATACCACTGTGAAGCTAAGACCTTATACAGTAGAATATGCTATAATAAGTCGAGTAGCAGCGCTCTTGTCATGGAGACCTAAATAATGTGTACAATAGTGGCTGTAGGTTGCTTGCTGTTGGGAATTTAACATAACATGTCGTCTGTTTAAATATTTGACAAATTGCCTTTGGAGCCATTACTTTCTAAAATTTCTAGTACATGAAAGAGACCTGAAAGGTAGACCTAAAGCGCAAATGTGCTCGGATAATGGGACGGCTTTTACAATCTGTATAAAGCAAAAAGAGAAGTAACTGCAGGCCACTGGTAACCACAAAATGTCCTATCCAATCGCATCGTCCTGGATCCTGTTCAAAACGGGAGCCTGTTATACAGACGGATTTCAATCTCAGGTTTCAAAATGATTTTTTCTCCTCTGGGCCTAAATTAGACTGCACTGTTTGATTATGTTGAAAAAGCATTTTCGGGATGCTGTGTAACGAATGCCTCCAAATTACTATCGACTTTCATATCTTGTTTGGTAGTGAACACACACTACGGTGTTATTTTCGTGTTTCCTGAAAAATGTATTTTCTATCTTTTTCTTGCGTGCTGCATATTCTGTTCATCTTATCGCCCTCGATTTTACCACCTTAATATATGGTGAAGAGTAGGAATTATTAGACTCCTTCGGTTTGAATTTCTCTCTCCTTCTGTTAATTCCCGCCACTTTGGTCGAAATATATTCTCAGCGCTGGATTGCAGGAGTGAGACCATCAAAACATGAGTGCGCTTAAACATCTGTTAACAAGGGGTTTAACTTAGTGTAGAAATCTAACATCTAGCACGTTATTCTGACAGATGTCATTCAGGTATAGGGCACTAAATGTCAGAACTATTAAAACGTTTGTTAAAATGGGGATGGAAATTTTCTTTAGGATTTACAAATTACGAAATTCCTTTGCACAAGTTTCTGTACACAGTCAACGAAGCAGCTTTTGTACCTTATAACGTTTATGAGTTTCAGTTTACACAAGTTGCTAATAACATTATTAACAGCATAATTAGTTTGTGTTTATTGTCATCATACAATTAATTACATATTATTTACAACCTTGTGAAATGAACAGGAAATAATATGTAGATATTTTACGCCTCATTTAATATTATTATTGGAATCACATGCAAATTTTCTTTTTTTTTTGTATGTGATGTACGTACTAACAGTAGGCTGTCAAATTATACCTAAATGAAACTGCCTTAGGATAACTTTAAATTCTGATGACAGCAAAAAGCCAAGGGCTGCAAATTGAAAGGGGATTTCTGTCAGCTGAACTGATATCAACAAAACACAGAACGGCCCAACGGCATGAAATAAGCTGTAGTTGGGCTGAGACATAGTGGTGAAAAGAGACAGTCTCTCTCGGCAAACGGACGGAATTTTGTGGTTGCAATATTAACGTGTTCTTGAACTTCTGTTTGGCAGAATGATATGTATTAATAACCAGCTCGTACACACGTACTAAAATCCAGTATTCGAGTTCTTTATGCACACCCCAACAAGTTACAGTGCTTTAAAGCACCATCTTCAGGTGGCACCGTGTTTTAAAAAACGCAAGAAACACACATATCCAACAGCGTTTAGGTGTTTATGTTATTAATGCAGTAACTCAAAGCGTGAGCGCTTTGAGACGTATGGAGCAGGAAGAATAGTCCAAAATATTATGAACTGAAAGTCAATAAATTCGAGGTTTTCGAATATTAGACGACGCTTCTAGTTGCTGCATATATTGAAATTTCTGCTGCTAGTAATGAGAGTAATTATTATTGAATACATTTCAGTTATGTGTCAAGTTTTTGTAGGTTCAGACTTAGAGTAAAACCAAAATTTGTACTGAGAATTTATAACGGATGAAGTGATTGCATTAAATACACGTGGCTATGTTCTTCTTTACTACTTAATAGTCACTTATCTTCTTCTTCTAAAGGCTCTACAACTCTAAATAATCACTTATTTAATCAGGAATTTATCAACTTTAAACAGACCTGAAATATTCATTTTCATATTCGTAAATTCAAAAGAAAATTCTCTCGGATTGCAAAAGTCAGTATACCTGCACTTCGCTTGATTTGGACAGTTTTATAAATTTGTCCTTTTGGTTTCAAGATTTTGAATATAAACCTATTATTTAACTTTCGGTGCGATTTTTTTTAGAACAACGCATTTGTTCAGTTGGTCAAGAAATTGTCTTTTATTTTATCCGTGTACTCATTGCTTCCTTTTTCGCAAGACTCCAAGAGTGGAACTACCTAAACCAAGCCTATATGCTCATACCTCTTTTGTTTATGAAGTTCATTTTGTTATTATTATCTCATACGTGCCTAGATTTCCAAAATTTTCTTGGCTTTTAGAGCTTGAACGGTTTGTGTATCGACCATTCTTAAAATTAGATCCTCTTCTTATAATCAAACATATTATGAAAAATATTTGTATATAGAACAGCAACGTCAATAATGGGATTTCTTCTAATGAATCCGCTCGAAGGGACTATTTCTGGAAATTTGATCTCTTTTCATCTCACAGTACATAAATATTTTGACAAAGACCTGTAGGGACAGAGATACCCCGGTTATTTTGTATGGTTAGACCTAGATCTTTCAATAAGGTTACATAATATACACCAAAAAAGAACGGTTACATGGAAACATCAAGTCTCTTATTTTCTTCCTGAGAAGAGTAAGAACAAAAACAAAAACAACAAAAATAAAACCTTTAGCAGAGAGTTAAAGCCCCTCGTCATTCTACGGCGAGTCTTGTGGTGTATGAAGTTAGGAACAGCCTGAAGGATAGGAGTTGCAAGGCGAGGGTTTGTTGCGGACTTCCATTTTGCTCGAAGGGCAGCACAGAAGGGCCGCAAGGGTACAAATAATGATGTGCTGTATACAGTATAAGCTCTTTAGTTCTTCAGCAACGTGCATTGCTGCCTAGCTCTTTGTGTTGGTTTGGTATCTTAAAGACATAGTTTCTGTGCAGGTAGGACACAAAGCAAGTAATGCTCTTGTGAACTCTGGCGTTGAAGTGACGGTGGCATGTGCTGATCAGCATTATACGACGCTGTCTTTCTCTCAGGCTAACCGTGTCGGTTAGTAAGATAAATGATAAATTAAAAGGATTAGGAAGGAAGCGGCCGTGGCTTACTCGGCAACCAGCCACGAGAGCGCGCGCACACACACACACACACACACCATAAGCAGGTATGGACAACTAGGATAACCAGCTACTTTAGAACAACCAATTATGGCGGTGTTATGGGTGTTTTAGTGTGCTATCATAGTATCTTCCTGAGGAGGGCCCAGATGGGCCAAAACATATGGGAGTGAATGAGCATAAAATAGAGAGCACTGAAACTAAATGTGTGTTTTTCCACTGTTTTGAAGACTTAATGCACGGAGGTGAAACCCATTAAAATTATTGTACTGCGTTTGCGTGGAGGGAGTAATGTCTACCGACAAAAGCTTGTCACGCTAGACAGTGGCCCTTCCCAGATTCGAACTGGGTAGTGATGATAATACTACGGAAGATTTTCAGTGTACTACCGTGCGTGTAAATATAACAAGATGTAATGAGCTTCATGTTTATTTAGAAAGGCAGAGAACCCCATTTCCGTCTGTAATGTGCTTCTGTTCGGAGGGTTCCCTTTCTGGATAAAGTGACGTCACTTTTGTAAGCAGATAAATATTAGTTTAAAGGAAAATTAATGACCTTTTCTGGGCGGTTCGGTCATTAGTTATACAGTATGTCACCAGGCGAACCTCTGACAGGCAATTTTAAATGTTGTTTCAACCAAAAATAATATTAAAGCAGATATTGATTAGTATTACTGGAATGGATACAAGAATTTCAAAGCACAGCTCAGTGATTGCAATATTTCATACGTCACAACAGTTAGAGTATGATTTTATGTCGGCGAGAAAGGTTTTTGACCATTTGACTCGAAGCCAATTTTCGCAGTGTAACAATATGACAGATATAAATGACTTATAATGTTTATATAATACACATTACGTCCAAATGCATTCCGAGGCCTGTGAAATTCACTGTTAAGTTTTTATACACAAAACATAAAGCATCTTAACTTGCGTATTCTGATTTGGTAGATGGTTATCTCTTTCTAATTACAAGTTATTTATGCACTACACATGCGTATATTCTGTCGTGAAACTACTGTGTGTTTTATCGCACAGATTAGAGCAAGGAATAATTGTTTTAAAATACAATCAAGGAAAATTAATATTTTATCGATTGAATAAAAGTATGAGAATTTTAATGTTATTACATTCTAGAAAAAAGTACTTTTTAAATTTTTCATTTAACGATGCTGCCAATTTTTAGGAGGTACAGCGTCAGTAATAAATAATTAAATACGCAGCATTGGTAGAATTATTCCAAATAAGAAAACGGAAGTATTCTGAGAAAATTTGTCCCATTCTCAATGTGTTCACCACAACACATTCGTTGAGTGATCTAGGGTAAATCCCAGGTCTCCGAGGTAGGAGACAGGCTGCTAACCGTCTGATCCATTGCGTGGTCTTATATTCGTGGTGTGAATACTTTTTATACCGAATGTAACACGTATAAGCGCGGAAGTATAGAGGCGTTTGTCTTGCTGTATAGAAATATGTCTAGCAATACGTGAGGGCTATAGCTGTGTGTCTGGTTTTAAGTAACAGATCTTTTAAATACATTTATGCAGTTTGGCTCACTAAATGTAAATATGCTCGTGCATTTCAGAGCCATGCAATATTAGAGGAATGTTGAGAGAAAAAATCGGCAGCATGGTGCTTAAATCTAAGGGTTGGCGAAAACGAGAAGGGTCATATACATTGCTGTCAAAGAAGTTATTTTCAAAATAAATTTAAATTTAGAATTCTTGTTTCATTAACCCTTTAAAGACGAAGCGTATCTGTTTTATATAAGGACTCAGTGCGTACCGCGCTGTAAACACTCTCCACTTCGGTTATAAAAACCAATCTCTTGATGTTTTATAAGGCAAAAGTTGCTGTTTGTTCTGAGATACGTACAAAACATATAAACGCAATGTGGGAACCACGTAGAATTTTTTAATGTTAAACCTGGTGGTACGTAAAGTTACCGCTAGGCTTTAAAAGGTTAAATGTATAACGTGTCAATATATATGTATATATGTCAATCTATTTTTGACGCCTTAATAAGCTTATGCCAATTTCGTATTTCTATGTATGTGTTTATTAAAGAAATTCGATAAGAAGAAATGAGTTTAATTTAAAATAGGCATTATAGAGAAAATGTAGAAAATAAGAGGAACTCTGTTGACAGCATGTTATGTATTCCGCACACGCAAAACGTTAAAAATTTTAGAAATTCACTAACTGCAAGAATAAGCACGCGGACGGACATTGCTGCATTATGCATAGGCCTAAATACCACGTACGTTGTACAAAAAATGCATTTAATCAAATTAATATAAAACTAACTAATGTAGATCAGAGGGTTTCCAACCCGCGGGTAGCCGAGTTGTCTTATGATGTCCGCGGCAACATTTGTAAATTGTATGTATACTACACAAGTTGCACAGTAGACACAAAGGGACGAATTCTATTAAGTTAATACTTTAGGTCGTCAGGTATAATACTTTTTTTGGGATTTTTACACCTGCGAACCGGGTATCAGGACATAATACTATTGTGAACAGGGGTCAAAAGATTTGAACGTACCTGGTCTAGAGACAAACTTATTCAGTGTACTAAATACTAGCATGCTGGTGCCCGGCGAGCCGTGCCGGCTAGGAACACCCATTTACATATTTACCGTGGAAGCCCCACAACACGTGGGGGCAAGACACACTTCGGGACGCAGTTACTGTGGAAACCCTCGACCCAAGCAGGGAATACACGCCCATTTACTTAGTTACATTTGAAACCTTGCGACCCGTGGGGACAAGGAACACTTCATGTAAGCAGTTACTGTGGAAACCCCGCAACCCGAGCAGGAAAGGCACATCTACTTAGTTAATTTGAAACCTCGCTACCCGTGGAGGCAAGGCACGATGCATGTACACATTTAGTGTGGAAACCCCGCGATCCGGGCAGGCAAGGCACAAGCATTTCTGTACTTTCCGCGGAAACCTCGCCGTGTGGGCACGCAAGGCACACTCATTTACGTAGTTACCGTGGAAACCTGAAGAATGTATGTGACTGTGTATTATAATTTCGTAGTGGTGCCAGCAGTTAGCATGACACCTCGAATAATGTGCGTATGTATATTGTACTGTAGTATTAGTGGCTAGCGAACCTTTACGTAGTTAACGTGGCAACCCCAATTAGTCCTGTCTGTTACATACCATCCGCTCATCCGTCCAACTAAATTCTGTGTCCTATTCCTGCCATTTGGTGGCGGTCCATGAAACTCCAGCGTGGGAGTGTGACAGAGACTGAGAGACTGACATTGCTACAGTGTATATAATACGGGCTTACTGATTGCAGAAGGCAGAAGGTTGAAGCATTTGAAGGAAGAGCCACACCATAAAATCTCATACCATGATTTAAGTTTTTTGTGAAGGACCCCGCAGCAGACACTACGGACGCAACGCGACCTTAAGGCTTCTTGTGCAACCTTATAATGATGATGATGATGATGATTATTATTATTACTATACTTTTCCTAGTAATGGAGCAAAGGTGGAATGAAATTGACAGGGGAAGACCGAAATACTCGGGGTAAACCTATCCCAGTGCCACCTTGTCCACCACATATCCCACGTGGACTTACCCGGGATCGAACCCGGGCCTCCGCGCTGGGAAGCAGGCGGCTAACTGCCTCAGCCATGGCACGACCTTAAACCATAAGTGACACCAAAGAGAACATTGTTTGCGAATATTTATTTGCTATTTTATATCTTTGTGATTAACCATTTAAAGACTGAGAGTACCCTGAATTATGTAGTACATGTGAAGTTCGTACCGCGCAGTAAACACACTCCTCCGTTTTAAAAATCAATCAGTTAATGCTGCGTAGGAAAGTAATCGTTTTTTTGTTCCGAGGTCCGTGCATAACATGTAAATAAAACTTAATTCTGTTACAGGCTCATTTCGTTCTGCACAGTAAACACACCCCGATAGGATCTTAAAAATCAGTCAGTTAATGATGTATGGGGAAATAATCGCAGTTTGTTCCGAGATCAATACAAAACACGCAAATAAAACTGAATCATGTTACAGGCTCAGATCATACCGCGCAGAAATCACGGTTCTCTGTATTTACGTCTCCTGACATCTAGTGGCGGTCTCTGGAACTTCAACGTTCTCATAGTTGTCCTGCCATCTGATGGCAGCCCATGGAACTCCAAGCGTCACATACCATTGCATTACTGAATTTTAATATAGATACAGATATTTTTGAGCTGATACGAGAGTTTAAAAATTGTCAGTTGTAAACTTCTTAAGAAAGGTTGCTTTATTTTGTATGTTAATCTTTCTTATTGCATTCCGCACCGGATTTTGTCTGCAAAACTATGTTAATTCATTTGTCTCAGGAAAGAGTCCAGTGGTGACCCCTTTGAGCATGCCATTGACACTTGGGATCTCGCAACAGGCAATAAATTACTTGACTGTGTGAGGTCTGTTATAATAATGACTCTGTTCGTCTAAGTTCGATTATTAAATATAAAACTGGCATACTCTTTAACTGTCAATTTTGCTACGATTTTTTGATAAAAAGTGTTTTAGGTGTAATGTGAAGTGTTAGTCGTATTATTCTAAGGGACAAAAGTATTAAATTAAAGCTGTGTGTTGTCAAGATTTGAATCCTCATTAACAGCAACTGTCAGACAAAAACTCAGTTTACTCTGTTAAAAAAACCAGTTAAAATTAAAAACCTCCTAAAATTATTTCCCGTAAGGTAGTAATATATTAAATTGTGTGGACCAACGTCAAAGGCTCAAAGTTGGTTAGTATTACTAAACCATTCCCTGCTAGACAGAAAGCTTCTCCACTTCATGTCAGATTTTCATCCCTTCTTTCAGTTTCTCCGTCCCTTTCACACCAACATTCTATCATCTGGGCTAAGCCCATTCTGATCTCTCTGCACCGTATTTCCAACATAGTTGAATGTTTTTAATCACTTTCAAAGTAGTGTGGAGGTGTCGTTAAACCTGGGGCTGAAAACGCACTTCGTATCTCTTTTCAAAAGTGAATTCTACATCTAAATATCCTCTTGTGACCGTTACTACGATCTAATTGCACGCCTGAACATTTACAGAACTTAACGCGTGACTTGCATAGTGCAGTTACTGTAAATATCTAAAAATATGCCAAGAAGATTCATTTATACAAAATCTCTTTATAAGTCGAGTATATACTCTAACTTCAATTCCATTATCATTCAGAGCATCTTTTATGTTAGTACGTTAGCCTCATCAAATGTTTTTTCGCCGTGAATGTAGTGACGTTGCCGTCGATGAACTGTCCAGCTACAGTAATTTTAAGACAAGCAGGTATTATGCACGCAACGCAGACACTATGCAAATTACAAAGACAAAAGTGGGTCGTACACATTTGGCTCCTATCATTCAAAACCGCTAATTATTCACTGTGCTAAGGTGTAGAAAGCGCAGGAATACAGAGGTTTGTGTGGCAATATTGAGTAAAAGGTTTTTATTCTATGCACTAATATGACAGAGTGAGGGAGGTTACCTAAAACATGTATATAAATATAATAATGTGCACGTTTTAAATGTGAGTGCAGGCAATTACTTTAACATGTGTTTATGTTACGTACATGTGCCAGTTTCAAAAGTATTAGTCTGTATGTATGTTATATAATACCGCGTCAGCTTACTTTCTTTGAAATGGCAAGGAATGTGAACTGCGCCCAGTTTGAAATAAGTCGGGCAAAGCTAACAACATTTTATGTGAACGTTAGTGTAAATGCTGTTGAAATTTCGAGGAGAATTTCGAAAATTCCCGTCTCTAGTATGATTTCCATTAAACGTTTCCTGTACGTCGTAATCCTAGGAGGGTTACATGATAGCTGTATGTGCAAGTTTCTTAAACCGATTTCCACCCAAACCGGATGACAGGTTCGGAAAATATGGATAGAAATTTATTTACAGCCTTAAGTCAAACATGACCTTCACTGCATTGGTATGCGCAAAACATAGCATCACACAATAAATATTTGTCAATATCTTTCCTACAGAATTACACATATTGGATGGCAAATGTTGAAACTACAGACCCATTTTTACTTCCACCTTTAGAAAAGTACGGTAAGCTTATTTGTATCTTTAACCGTTTAAAGCCTAGCGGTAACTTTACGTACCACCAGGTTTAACATAAAAAATTCTACGTGGTGCCCACATTGCGTTTATGTGTTTTGTACGGATCTCAGAACAAACAGCAACTTTTGCCTTATAAAACATTAAGAGACTGGTTTTTATAACCGAAGTGGAGAGTGTTTACAGCGCGGTACGCACTGAGTCCTTATATAAAACAGATACGCTTCGTTTTTAAAGGGTTAAACAAAGTGCTGCTTTAACTGCACCGATTTTCACGAAACTCACAATGCCCAGCGTCCCTTTGTCCAGACGTTCGATATCAAATGTGACCCAGATCTTTCCAGAAACATGGAAAATATGAGGAGGAATTCATATATGCCCTTAAGTAAAGTGTGACTGTTACTGAACCGATTTTCACAATACCACGCTTGTTCTAAAATCATTTTTTTTTCAAAGGACCAATATGTCGAAATTCACGCAAATCCGATAAACCATTTAGCCGCCGAAAGTAGATAACAAAGAAACAAATATACAGACGAAAGGACGGCGTTGTCTCAGCATAAGACGTTCTTTTTTTGCTTCGTAAAAAAGGCTTAACAACATTTTATTCTAATATCTCTGTGAATATGACTCATAAACAGTCTGTTACTCAACAATCGTGTTCACTTCGCAAAAGTATGACTTAAGTACGCATTTTTCAGTCAGTGCATGAAGAGCAATTCACAAGCAACGGTTTACATTTTTGCGTGTAAAAATGAGAGCCCCTTTGCCCAGATTCCTGTCTTACCCTACCCCGGTTAAAGGTGATATGTCGCAAATCTGAAACCTGTATATAATGCAGGTGTATGTAATGCATGGCCATTAGATTGTAAGGTGTTAAAGCATGTATGTTTTGTAACAATAAAGTCCATTTATATGTTTTTTGTGTTATTATTTTGTTATTATCATCATAAAAGGAGAAATAAACTATTATTATTTGTAACACAACAGGGTGAAAAACGTAAAAATTGTTATTATTATTATTTATTCTTATTTTCTTTTGAAGGAATTTTATTGATTAGAAAGTTATTTGCGAAGGGCCTTACAAAAAGGTATAACTAAAATTTATTTTTATTGTTTTATCCAAGTAAATGTCGACCAATTATTTATTCTGGAAATAAAACGCCTAAGACATTTGCTGTTAAAATGTGTCACCTAATTCTGTTACTCCTTGCTTCTGTACATATCCAGAATATACTGCCCTATATCAGAAATCTGTTTCGTGTTCATTGAAACGAACTTTTATCTTTATTCATGAAAAAATATGAGTTACATTCTTATCGTCGACTTCAGTCCTACAAGGTTAGCGTGCTGCACTTATTAACCGATAGACGGATAAAATGTTTATCGTTTGAAATTTTCCATCTATTATTATTATTATTATTATTATTACTATTATTACTATTATTATTAATGTCGCAATCAGGAGCAGCATTACCTCTATATTCATTTTTGGTAACAGTATTTTGACAACTACTGTATATTTTTTGGGCATATCCTCGAAACTTCTTGAGTAATCGTGTCCGTAATTTTTTAAGTCGTGGACAAGGTTTTATGTAGGAACTCTTTGTATCTTTATTATTTATCTCCACACAAAATTTCTATTTTACAACTCCTAATTCCTTATTTATCGCCATCAAGTAACTCTGTAGATTTCACGCAGCGGAACTTTTGTTGTTCTACGTTCTACAGAATATTGCTTCACTGTAAGTTGCATAATTTTTCCAAGACCCTCTACAATATATAACTTTTGTGAAACCTCCAGTGACAAAACTAACACTTGCCTTAAAATGTCACGTGTGATGCACGCTGTTACTGCTGCCTGTAGGTAAATTAAAACGTACGAAATTGGGATGACCCATTGTAGTATAGCGTCTGCATTAGGTGGCATATATCAACAGGTTCTAAACTTTGAATACGGAACTCACAAAATAAAACAGACTTAAATATCCTTTTAAAGCACATATGATATTACGACATGTATGTGGAACATTTGTGGATGTACTTATATATATGTATATGTGTATGTGTGTGTGTGTGTGTGTGTGTGTGTGTGTGTGTGTGTGTGTGTGTGTGTGTGTGTGTGTGTGTGTGTGTGTGTGCTTAAATATCTTGGTATCACACGACAGTCAAATGAAAATATCGAAGATATCGAGCGTCCGAAGTTAAAACCGGTTGTATTCGTAAGAGGTTCTCTCCATTTGGACACAAAAATTTTGCTTTAACCTTTCAGTGAGGAGCTTTTGATTAGCAGAACAGTATCTGGCTATACATCTTTATAGTAACTCACAAGTTAGGAACTCTTTGTAAAACGCGAATTATTAGCTTAAGGTATTGCGAAATTACGTGGCAAATATCTTTCATTAGCACTTTCTCGTATAAATAATTCTACAGCAAAAGAATCAATATTTCTTATCCACTGTGGCTATACTATGAATCATGCAGTTAACTGCCGGTACGAGTTTGATTCCAGGCCAGTGCATGTGGAATTTGTGATGAATTAGCTCTGAGGCAGCTTTTCCCCGTGTATATCAGTCTTTCTTTCAGCATTGTTTCATCAATGCTCGATGTCAATATTCCATTCGTCCGTCGCTGACTCTGTATAACTGCAGCAAGTGACGGTGTCATTAAACAAACAATTGTCTCCCGCTATGTCTCTTGGCCATTGGTGGAAAATAATTTACGGTAATTAAAAAGCTTGTTAGCAGAATACTTTCAGTGCGGAACCTAGGACAGAAGTAGTAAGGAACTTCTTCGAAAACAGCTACCTCCGACGTCGGGAAGTAAACTGGAGGACAGTGTTAAAGTGCATATTGCGGAAGTAGGGTATTAAGATGAGATCTGAACAGAAAAGCTTCCCTGTCAAATCATAGGACTGACTGTGGAATAGTTGTGCTGAATCTTGAGATGCTGTTACTGGCTGTTTGTTCTGTTTGCCAGTGATTTATGTCACGTCCCTCAGTATATTTCATTGTGCGATATCTTCTTTAATAAAGCTGTTAGTTTTGTCAGATGATAAATGACAAATGAGGTCAACTATATCGCTTTGTGTAGGAAAAAATACATTACTATAATTGATGTGTTAGCTGAACTTTCTACTAATGTCTACAATAAAAAATGTGTCCTGTTTCCTTTTTGTATGCTCTCACATGATGGATTAATATTCTTGTGCAACAAAAGTGTTCACTCACTTGAGAGTTTACCGAAGAATTTAGGAAGACACTGAAGGAATTCTGCGTCAAAGTTGGCAATGTCTGCGCTGCTTACAGAATGAAGTTTCTTTAAAGGAAAGGATGGTGTGTGTGTGTGTGTGTGTGTGTGTGTGTGTGTGTGTGTGTGTGTGGATTCTCAGCCAATGAAGTAAGTAAGTAACTAAAGTTTAGAGGCCCAAGTTGTATTTCCGCTAGGGTCAATATTCGGGAATTGCCCATAGTGAATCTGAGGTCTACTCGCCTCATGTCATTCAAGTGTATCAAAACCTGCCTGCTTCTCTTGTTGAAGGCCAGAATTCGCTGATATTTGCCGTCAGATCCCCATAAGCTATCATAGCGCGATGCTTAAGACTTAGGGTGTACGTGGTAGCACAGAGAAATTATGCACGCCTAAGAGATGTGAAGTAATTTGAGCAGGGAGAAAATTTCATAGTAAATAATTATGCAATGTGCAGTTTTCAACAAATATTATTACTTACTTGAATCAAGTAGATTGAGATGGCCTGGTCATTTTCCACATATGAAGGAGATGGGAGATATACCATGTTGTCCTCAGACTTCCTTCAAATTAGAGATATGTGTGAAGGCCTAGATGGAAAAACGGCGTTGAAATGGATCTTGAGCAATAGTAATTTGTGGGTACGAGCTGTATTAAATTGGGCCAGGACGGGTCCGATGGCAACTTATGTGGACACAATAATGAACCGTTTTATGACGCAGTTTTTATAATTATTGTCTCTTTTACAACCTTATACGTAACGTTTCGGAGTACGAAAATTTTTGTACTTTAGTATTGTAACACTGTCACTAATAAGTAAGAGAAATACATAGCTAGTAGAGTAATATGACAATAGCCTATCAATGGCATCATTAATGGGTCTCGGTCGATTGCAATATTTACTTCGGCTCCGCGAAAGTCCATAGTCCATGACTTTTAACAAATTTATAGACAGATTTCAGTTCCGTGGAGATGCAGTAATTTTGTGTCCTGCATCACGCGCAGGCTGAGGATCTGTCCAGTTTTCTACCAAAAACTTTTTATTCCTGCGTAAAAACTCCGAACATGAAGTTAGTGGGCTCATCGAGTGCTGTGTTCTGAAATGTGTGACAGATACAGGTAACCAACTCCAACCAGAGTATTGCTTGTTTATTTTAAGATGGCAATTTACAAAGTCTGACATATTTCGACGTTTAAATCATTATCTTCGGGGACATCTTCCAGTAGAATACTAAAAATTTCTTGGTATGCTTTCTACATTAAATTCATAATTACACCACGATTGTTACCGTGGGTATTATTATTTAAAACATATTGTTATAGTCCATGGGTATTATTAATTAAGACGTATTTTTATTAACTAATAATATCCACGGTAACAATCGTGGTGTAATTATGAATTTAATGTAGACAGCACAGCAAGAAGTTTTTCATATTCTACTGAGAAGATGTCCCCAAAGATGACGATTTAATCATCGAAACGTGTCGGACTTTGTAAACTGACATCTTACAATAAATAAGCAATACTTTGGTTGGAGTTGGTTACATATCTCAGTCATTATATACCAACACGGAATGGAAAATTTTAAAACGTGTGTGAAGTTTTACCCCCATGTCCGTATGCATTCCGCTATTTTAATGCTTACTCACATGAGCACATTTACTGTACCCTGACTTTCTACGTGTATAACCGCTCAAGTTGGGTCAAGCGGTAATGCTTCTGCCTTGTATTTTGGTGGTGAGGTATTCAAAAAAGGAGCGAGAAAGCGGTAATCCAGAATGAGGCTTACAGTGGTCTTCCCAGTCCTGCCAGCTAAATTGTGAGACAGGAAATCAAATTAGGTTATAACTACTTCCTCTCAGACCTGTTCCTAAATTTTACTCACTAATTACTTTGTCAGGCGACTTTATGAAATCTGAGTTACGGAGAGCTTCGGTATACCAAAAATAATTACATTTAGGTACTTTATGTAAAGATGGATTCTCCTGGAACTGAACTCAGAGTGTTACCTACTTTCGTTCCACGAGTAAATAGGGAATGTGGCCGAGGTATTATGCTGAAAGCAGACGGCCCACATAACACTCTGATATACCTGCCACTGGCAGTGAATAGAAACTCTAGCATTATTGAAATTTGGCAGTCGCTGAACAAGTGTTTCGAACGTTTGTTTGTGCGATTTCAAAACGAAACAGTCTGCGCGCTGCGAATATTTTTCAACTAGTTTTGTAACCTGACATTTTCACCTGAACATTTTTGACCTTAGTATTTTGCATGAATTAAAGAGAAGTCACTGAAACCGTAGGCCTACGTAGCACGCACAGGTGTTAGCGCTGCGACGGCATATTTTCATGATAATACAATAATTGTGCCCTTATAAAGTTTTTTGCAGATATTAGACATCCTTTTTCGCGTAACTTGAATAAACGGTTGCGTATATGCTTTTGCCAGTCCAATAGTTTTACCTCCTTAAGGTCTACATATATGAAAAGATCCATTTAAAAATATTGTTTGAATAAAAAAAGGAACAAATTTGTAGCCTTCGAGTGGCATTACAAATTTGCCTGTCTTTTATGCATGACGCATCTCTGCTTCTTTGGAAAACAAACATGAGGTGACAGCGCTACAGCCGGATTTTGGACAGTTCTTGTGACAGCATACACGTCATAGGTACTGTTACAACAATAACGATATATAAATTAGTGTGTTTAATTCAACTGTGATATGAAACTTAACACATGAATCCTGCAGTATAACCGGGGAATGCATCAGGCGGCGCATCTGTCTCGGGACGCGGACAACTTGAAGTGCCTAGCAAAAATTTCTTACCCAGTTAGCTATCAATGTGGCGTGGTAGTGCAGTACGCCCTAACTACCTGCCCGCCACTATTAAATTACTGACAAACTGTACGTATCTCTTAATAGCTCAAGGCTAAATTTCATCACATTTATAAATAAAATACCTATGCTTCCTAAATACATACGAGTTTATAATTTGTGGCAAATTTATGAAAAAACTGGAAGGCCCATGCCCTGCAGATTGTGTGTTTTTAGATGAAATTGGTGAAGAAGCCCTATGTTCAGGTAAAAGGTGAAGTGATTAGGACGTAGTTCCGTCCCACTGAGATGGAGGCAGCACATTTCTGCGAAAAATTGGTGGCAACCTACTGCCTTATACTGTGTAATAACCCCGGAACTCTCTTTGGTTCAGTATCTGCCGTAAAAGGCTGAAAACTGTAATATATAATAAAAAATTAACTTGTAATTTTTGTGTCTTTCTGGTTGTTTTATCTTTGAAAAAATGTAAGATATTTTAAGAAGTTTAGTTGCATTGGTTTCAGCGACATAATTCCACAGGACCGGCTGGCTTCAGTTTCAGAAATAAAGTCTTCGGCATTAATCGATTCCATACCCATTCGCTTTTCTAAGTCTAGAGCGAATTTCTTTTTCGGTGGATTCCAGATGGCTACTAAAGTTACTGGTGAGAACGTGTTCAAATAAATGTTGATATGGTATGGCTGGCTGACTTCACATTCCTTGTCGTGCATTTGTGGCAATTTGCGCCTAGCCACAAATCCACGGCCGCGCGACCGACACATTTTCGGTGCCTCCGGTAAATGTTGTCGGCACACGGTGGTGCCACCAACTGATGCATGCATATGACTTTCATTTAATGCTTCATTATCTCATGTTAAGAGACCATCTCTGATTTACGTCTGTAAAGTGCTGGCAACTTTTGCAGTTGAAAGTAAACCAGGAGCACAAATCTAACAAGTTTTGTTGATGGACACGACGAAAACAATTAATATTTAATTACAGTTAATGTCAAAGTGCTACAGTTGTGTTGGGAGTTATCGGTGTAAGGAAAGAACTTAGATGGAAAGTGTCTGAGAACAAATGGCTGAGAAGAATATTTACACTAAAGAGAGAGGAAGGAATAGGTAGATGGAGAAAATGACATGAAGGATTACGTAGTTCGTAGGTTCACAATATACCATAGCGAGAGCAAGTCATGGGTGTTGGGATATGCATATGTAGCAAGAATGAGGAAGATAAAATGGCGTAATATTTTGGTAGGAAAAACGGAAGTGAAGTGATCTTAATTTAGTATGGTATGAGACAGTGGGATTGATTTATCTGGCTCAGGTTATGGCCCAGTGCTAGACCCTTATGAACACAGTTTCCAGGACGGACAAGGAAAAGATAATGGTTGGCTTAAAAAAAGTTGGACTTCTGAAAAAATGCTCTGCTCCTCCGTTACATAATTTTCCGTGGAACCAGATACTTTATGGAATTTCCGGTGATGGCGCCTTTCCTGGCATTTAACATTGCCGCAGCACTTGTCGATGCCGCAACGGAGTCGAAATCCCGACAGTTTTGAAAAACTGTAGTCAGTGCTTCGCATCCGCTTGGAGACTCTTTGATGGAGGTTCCTTTTCCACGTTATATATATATATATATATATATATATATATATATACCGAAAGAGCAGTAGATTTACAGGGATTTATTTATTTATTATTTGAGCCAAGTATACATAATGTTACTGTATAACTGGTGCTGCGCCTACTAACATCAAATCTTTTGCAGTGCGCAGCCCGTTGAACATTATAAACTAGAAATAACTATCGCCAATCTATTTACTCTAATCTGCTAGTAATTACAACAGTCATTATATCTCTTCTTCTCTCTTGATTGGTTTCTGTGATACTCCCACTTATGTTTGACCTTATACAAAATTATGCCTAGTGGCTTTTTGTTTATAACGAAAGGAAAGTGATTAAAACTGCTCTTTAAATTGTCATATTTTTATGCAGAATAACAAATTCTGCGGTGTCCAAACGTCGAATTCTGTGAAGGTTTCCTGTGCTATACTTCGCGTTGCAGTTGGGTAATTTATTAACCATTTCTAATGATTGTCTTTCTCCGTGTGGCGACGGTTATGGTCACCACGGCTTGAGAAATACAGTCTCTGTTCCCCTGAGACAGGCAGGAACTCCAAAGTAGTGTCAATGATACTGTTTCAAACTTTAAGCTCAGGTGTAGCTGAATTCTTTTCTCTTCTCAGCCTTAAGTGAGCAGGTAGAAGAAAGTAAACATCATTTAAATTCCTACTCAGAGGTAACAAAATGACGATATTTTTGTCCGATAACGCCTGACCTTCTTCTAAATTACGTAACTTACAATAATTCATCCATTAACTCACAGAAAATACACTTTGTATTCATTATCCAGAGTAGCTATTTAATACCGTATTCATTGCTTGTTGTTGAGAGGCATATGAAGCATGTAATCCTACAGTTTTCTTAATGTTAAAAGAGGTAGTACATACAGCTACCAAGGGGCTTTACAAGGTTAACAGGAATAAATCAAGTTAAATTCAGTCCAATATTACTATACATTTTATATGCTTATTTAACTTCAAATTTGTCCAAAAAATAGTGTATAAGTGGCCTTATTTTCTACATTGCTTAGGATTTGGTTATATGGAAGGTGATGGAGATGATGTCATACTAGTAACTCAGCTTATTTGACTCCTTCTTATGTACTTACTAGATTAACAGGATGATGGCCAAGTATAATGCCAGCAAAATAGTAGTAATAATAATAATAATAATAATAATAATAATGCGTTTTTAAAGAAGCGTTGGTGGTAGTGAATAATTTATTTAGCGTGACTGACATAACTTCCCAAATCCTTTCAAGTCCTGAAGATTAAGATGGTTATGAAGGTTAAGAAAACGGAGCTGCTGACGGTAAATTCTGTTTCTTCCTGCTCGTGCAGGAGCAAAGAGGTAACGCCGTCCCATTACAGGCCTGGACAGGCCCTGAGGGTTCCACGAGGCTGAGGCTCCCAGATTTCTAGACAATCGGCGCATGAAGGTGGTAAAGTTGTCAGTCCTACACACCGGCTGCCTTTACCCTCCAGGAAATATTCCTGGCACTCATTTCTCTTAGAGGCTGAGTCGAACCCAGGGCCATAGTGCTGCCGGAAGGATTAAGGCAATGAAAAATCCCTATGACACTGTTGGGAATCGAACGTGCAATCTTTCCTCGTGCAAGAGTATGAACGTTTATAATGCATGCAGATGAATGGATGACGATTTTTTTGACGGACGTATGTTTGGATTGCCGGAATGCCAGATGGAAGTATGAGTCGATATGTGTAATAGTCAGACGGATGACTTCCATACCAGCAACTAGTTCCAGACCCAGTAATGATAGTCTGTGGCAGCCTGGAGGCTGAGTAGAGTGGGAAGGGTGCTGATTCAGGCCCAACACAGTAATTACTGTGCATGCAGATGCTGCTAACTTTTCCTCTATGTGGAATAAAAGCGGGGAGCTTGTGTAGGAAATAAATGGTGTAGACGGATTTGCTTGCGGACCACAACTGGAGATGGTAAAAGAGACCAGAGATGAAGTCTAGAAGAAGTTGGGGGATGGAAGTAATTACATGGCATCCGGTAATCTTCAATCCTATTATTAGAGTACGACGCTGGTTAAGGATTTTTTTACTTTTTAAATAAAAAATATGTAATTAAAATGAATATTTGGTCAGTTTGTAATTAAAATACTGCTTAATGTACATCGCTAACGTGCCTGCGCTAATGTTCTTCAGAAGCGGGAAAATTGCGGAACTGTGCAAAAATAAACCGGATAATATTCCAAGGTCTTTTACACCTAGGCCTAGTAGTAAATAAATCCAGTTCCCCCATCCTCGGTAAAAGAAAAGAAATGAAGAGGTGCGAGACCCTAAAATATTTCATTCGTAATCAACGGAAAATATGCATTATTCATTTTTAATCTCCTTACCTTTCATGGCTCCACAGAACAATGATACTCAGGGCTTCCTTTTTTAGGGATTCTGTGTCATGTGTGTAGATATTCGGTAGGAAGCCTTGGACTAAGGATCGATGCCTCGCGAAGTCTTTTACCTGTACAACACGACACAGCTCTATGTCTATGCTCTGAGTTACTGAGATTCAAACAAAAATTGCAGATTTCGAGGTGTAACACTCGGTGCGTGCCTTAAACCGTGCGCGCCTCTAACCAAGGTTCTTATTCTACTGGTATATGTATAGTGCATCACATTTGTGTGCTCATTTGCTGGACTGAGTTTATTAAAACTAACAAGAACATCAAGTCACAAACTGCCATTTCACCTTCCCAATTTTTAATTATTACCACCTCTAACACTAGCATGATGATGTGCGAAATTTTGAGGTGGGTGCGACAGTATTTTCTCTGCTGCTGTACTAGTGTCGGATTCTGGAACTGTAACACCAAACTTCTGTTTTTCTCAAGGACACATTTGCATCATTTCAGACAGTTATTAGACTATATTTTCTGAAAATTTTAAGGAAATCCGGGTATTTGCCTCCAAATTTGTGTAATAAAATATGTTAAGATAATGAAGAACTGTGAGTTATAAATTCGAGTCGTGACCTGTTCTAAAGAACTGTGGGCAATAAGCCAGAAGAGCAGATTTACTTGGCTCAACCCTCTCTTACTCTGAACTGCTAAGTTGAGCGTGAGGAATTATTTTGAATGTAGTGTAGGATTAAGAGAAATGAAAAGCAGTGAACTGCTTTAGCTGCTTGAATTCAGAGTCACATAAGGGACTTAGCCTCAAAACAGAAATATACATTTCTACCATTGTGACTGAAAAACAATAAATAATAGGCCTTTATGTATCGAGAACGAGACTTATTCTGTTCTACACAGATCTGAAATTAAAATGCAGTTATTGATTTATAATATAGAAATTGTGTGGGTGAATTGCTAATACGTGTACTGTAATTTGTGCTGTTCCGTTTGTGTATGTGTTATTGTATTGTGGTGTCTGTACTGGTGTAAGGCTGCTGCCACCGGGTGAAAACCCAATTGCAGTAAGAAATAATAATAATAATAATAATAATAATAATAATAATAATAATTTCAATTGTATGCACAGTTTTCGCAGTACATAGCATGTAATGAATAATTATTAATCACTGGTATACCATCCAAAGCTGATCTGCGCGGTGTAAAAACCTACACTTTAAAGTGGAACTTAATATTTTCAATGCATTGGTACGTGTTTGTGGTTCAATAAAGGAATGTCCACATTAATGCCTCCTCTCCCAAATATTTCAGTTGTATGCATGTAATATTTATTCAAGTAATTGCTATGCCATTTGCTGTAAAATGTTTTTGTTTTTGTATAATTATTATGGAACCTGACTCTATGTTTGGCAGAACGAATCACAGTTCCATTGTAATGCGATTTGCTCTTTTGAGTTAAACATATTGAAGTTTAGTAGTATATGCATAAACTGAACGCAGTTATTTGCCATCAAAATTCGAAACTGCGGTCTGTCAGTTCACTACCCTGTCGCCTCACCTGGATGTACAGTTCTGTTACAACCGTGTTCTGAAATTTACCGTGCACAAATTCTTACAAATTGTAAGTGAAGCAGAACACTTCTAAACGTAACAGGCTCTCAGTTGGTCATGAAACGCCCCACATTTCATGTAAGCAGAAAGTTCATCGCCGTGCTCACAAAAGGCCGCCTGGAATTTCTGTCTTAAGTAAGATGGAGCCGGTAAAGATATGCACAGGAAGGTTTTTTGAAGACCGATTTTAATATCATCAACGTAAACTCAAACCTGAAACGGAATCTCCACCTTTCATGTTTAACGACTAAAATTCCGCGTACAGTTTTGATTTTCCCTGTACTTGTTTCACCACCCACCTCTTATACTCCTTAACTGGATGAAGACAAAAGTAGGACATCCATCTTGACTCAATTACCCAATCTTCTTCATACCTCCTTCCTCTCTGTCAGGCCCAAACGTTTTTTTCAGTGCATTGTTATCAGACGTATTCCGTCGGTATTCGTCGCATATTGAACTGGCCATGCTTCACATTCTTATTGTAATTAGTTAATTAATTTTAATATTAGCAAAAATATGGCTTAAATATCTACGCTATGTGGTGCATCTCCGTTTGTTCTCGCGACAGTAGTTTGTATCTTCAACAAATGAGCGTAAAGAACAGCAAAGAATATAAATTTATATAGAACGCGTTTGCAAAACTTCCGCTTTTCTTTCCAACTTTTCTCATTATACACACAAACTTCTGCAAGCAGAGTTTTACAGTCTCTGGATGTCTGTTTAGCAGTATTTTCGTGTCTGTAAATATGTAAGCTCTACCGAATACTTTTCATGATTTGTAATCTTGTGCCTATGTTCGGAATATTTAACATCATCAAAGAAATTAAATAACTTTGTAAGCATTGTGTGTTTTATTTATTTATTTTCATAATTTTTATTTGTTGCAGGTGAGTGGAACCAAGACCCCAGAAGGTTTTAAAGCAGTTAAACTACGGACAAGTAAGAGCAGGTTTGACCATGAAACAAAGTTAAGTCTTGAAGGTGAAGAATCTTCATGTAGTACCTATTTAGTTACTCCAGTCAGTGGCGTATCTGGAGTATTATTTCAACTACTTACTTCTTCTTTTTCTCCGTCGATTAGGTTGTGAAGGCTCTTTGAGCTTCATTGTCACGTTTTAATGGCGTTCCTTTACTTCTTTTTATTCCTCTGGTACGTGAGGAAGTGCAAATTATGGAAGTTCGCCATTGCCCATTCTACTGGAAGAGGCTAGCCAGTTTTCTCTGAAATCATCTCTCTTCCACATACTAAAAAACTTTTTTATCTTCTTCCTTATATAATCGAGTTACTTTTGTTTAATTTCTTACAGTACAATCTGTTCTCCTATCTTGAACTGTATTTTCAATTAAGTCTTTCGTAGCTTAAATTTCACGCAAAACATAAATATTTCTTTAGATCTGAAGTAGTTCCGTTGTCTCTTGTGATTCACTGTTAAGCTGAAATAACGAATTTAATTTTATTCTTTCCGTGTATTGTGATTTTAATCATTTATACTTACCTCCATATACACAAAAACTACATAAAATTACAAGTTGTTTATATATGTAAAACCCCTGTACTCTTCAAAGATAAGTTCTCATTCTCAGGGAGACGTTAATAAAAAGTAATACAAGATTAATACATTTCAATAGCATAGCTGAATACGTTAGCGTCACAGTACGTATAGTAGCCACATTTTTACATTTATAGCTGGTGTTGTACATTGTCAAAATTATGTACGTAAATTTATTAATCTTATATTATATTGTATTAACCTCTCCCTCATTATGGCGTTTTATCGCTGAAATATGTAGGAGAGTATATATATATATATATGTATAGATAATTTTTACTTTTATATAGTTTGTGTGCATTTGTTGGTGTATGCAAGTGCATGAAGTAACGAATATTTAACACATTTTGTAGGTCTCGTTAGGCAAGGGATCGGCCCACCGCAGGGCCACAGGGAAACGTGCCTCAGGTAAAAGCGGATATGCGTCAATGATCCGACCTCTTTTCAAATTTGCAATACTTGTCAGGGCCCTTACACGCCAGAGACAGTGCGACCTCTCTGGCTGACTATTTTTTTGAAAAACTTGTAATAAAATTTGCAAAATTGCCCGTTCTTTGTTCCAAGTTCTTATTTAGTCACTTGTAAACTAAAATTAATCTAAGTTACATAAAAAATTCAGTTCTTAGCGTTAAACAACCTGCTTCTTCATTACGAAGACAAATCAATTAACGCTGTTTAAATATACAATAGGTGCTTATTCTCAAAGTAACACGAAACACAGAAGTGCACTTCGTGCGGAAAGTTCAGAGATAATGAATATTAAAGCAGATAGCTTAAAGAGTAGTCGCTGAGTTCAAAGATTAAACCATACTCAGATTACAAGTTTGCTGATGTCTTATGAAAACCATATGAACGTGTAGCCTAATTGACAGTACTATGTTCTTTAATATTATGGTTTTGCGCAACAGTTCTCTCGTGCATTAATAATTTACAATACAACGAAGCAGCCTTGGATATGCATCGTGTTGTGTATTGCGAAACTGTGCATGTGGTCACCTTGTAACCGACCCAGAATAGGAGAAACTGAGGAAACTGAAGAGATGAAAAGATTTTATAAATGAGTAATTCGTATGAGTGGTTTATATTGTTCATATAAATTATTATGTGAGACAAAAAACCCAGAAGCGCTGCTTGTGCTGACAAACAGATAAAGAGGGCTAATCGCTGAGTTTGCAATGCACGTTGCCCTGACCGACCGCATCGTTGTGCGGTTAATCGATTTTTAGTCCGTATCCTAACAAAGTGAATGCGCTTCGGAGTTTCCGCCAGTGGATTGCCTCCACCGGGTCTCTCTCCAATCAAAAAATTGTTTCGGTGTATCCAGTGTTCACTGCGTAAGACACTGGTTATGTTGCAAAAAGCATGTGTGTGAGTAGTGTATCTGTGACGTGTTTTATGTAATTGTAAGGAATGTTGAGTCTGTTCAACTGTAAAATTTATGCAGCTTCTGATGTGGTAAGACAATCACGCATATTGAATTAGGAAGGATTTGGAGGAAGGTGTTATTTGTCTGTATCACATTCAGGAAATCGTTATATTTGTGGAAGTAAGTATTAATGATTGATTGATTGATTGATTGATTATTATGTTACCTAATGACGCTCTTATTACTGTAGGTATTATAAGTAGAATGTGGCAGGAAAACAATTAAGAATGGTTAGTTGATACAGTTGCCAGTCACAGTGGCCGCGCGGCCTAAGGCGTAGGTCTGCTGCCGCTCGCTTTTGGAATTGCGAGTTAGAATCCCGCCGGGGCCATTGTTGTCTGTCTCTTGCAAGTGTTGTGTGTTGTCAGGTAGAGGTCTGTGCCACCGGCTGATCACTCATTCAGAGGAGAGTGTGGTGTGTCTGAGTGTGATCGTGTAGCCCCTATAACGAGGAGACCCTGGCCCACTAGAAGCTGTTGCGCCATCGAAAAAAGAACTTGATCAGGATTCTCAGTCTCATTCATTTCTTGTAGTCTGTGGCAGGCGCATGATGTTCTAAACCTTAAGACACACCCACAGTTACACAAGTAGCGTAGGCGTGAGTATATACGCATATGTAAAAGTAAATACAAAGAAGGTTCACTCTACTGTGGATTGGCTCCTTCAGCAACAGATTGGTCTCCTTATAACGAAGCATTGCCAAGGAACGCACGTCTGTCTTTACATTCCAGCTTTGATATCAAGACTGGCTGATTGGAAAAAATTTTAGACGTCCACGAGAGGCTGTTCTATTAAGGGATGGTAACATAAATATTTTAACATTTAACATTCCTAGACGATTCCCAATACGGATACCGGTAAGCATTGCGTAGATCAGCCTATATTTGATGTGTATCACTCCGGATGCAGAGGCGACTGAAGACAGTTGTGTAACTTCCTTCATTGTCTTAATTACTGGTTATGTCGTATTGACAAGGGTGGTTAAAACACTTGAAATATGACTGCCGTTACATAAGCAAACCTCCGAGCCTCATATACTCTTGTATGTATGATTTATGAGAGAAAAGGAACCTGTCAGTTTTGTGTTCTTATGCTATTCGCCAAACCACTGTCAGCAATGTAATACATCTTTTACAAATTACTTTACCGAAATTTCCATTCGAATGGGTGGCACTCTTCTTTAGTTACCGAGTAGGCTATTACACAAAACTAAAAGAACTGCCAAACCTGACACTCTTCTTTAGTTATGGAGTCGGCTATTACGTAAAACCTATAGTGCTGCCAAGCTGTAATTATGAAGGCACGACTTTTTATTTATTCTGATCTGAGGCCTCAGATTAGGCAAGACTCATCACAAGTTCTTTGCTTCGCTTGTAGCGAGGAGCTGATTTTTCTTCGCTGGAAGCCAGAGTTTTTGATGCAAGCATTTTTAAATTTTAGCCGGTTTTATCACAATTATAGAACTCTTCATTATCAATAACAGACTAAAATTCTCTAAATTTCAAAAATTATTCCAAAACTGCCGATAATATTGATCAACATACATGGAGCCTTCTTGTCTCATGACCGTTTCTTTCCAATGATCTGTTTAACCTGTACTGGCAGTAACGTCGGATTCCACTTTGTCAAACACCTTGTAAGAAATCAGCACTTTTTCATGTGGAAGGGGTCCAATTATTGGCGTGCCTTTCTCTTTTTTGTGTGACCACAAAAAATAAATCTGCACCTTTTCATATTTATATTTTGCATCTTTCTCTTTCTGTCAAGCCTTAATTTGACGCTCTGCCAGAATACCACTTTTCACTTTCACTTGTTTTCGTTTTCCAATCATTTACATTAACACAGAGAAGGTCAAATTCTCCTGCCAAGTTTTCCATGGTTTTGGGTGGCATATGGTGTTTGTTCAGTGGAAAGAAGCACTCCGTTTTTCTTTCCATTTGTCATGTTAATGAAGAAGTCTCTACTTTATGAGAATTCAGTAACTTTCACCCAAGCTAAACAACAACTGCACTCGTGTAATCAAAGCCAGTAAATAAAACAGTATAACGCAACTAATAATGTTTACTTACATACAATGTAGGCAATATAAAGTGTAAACTTACAAAGCTATACTATTAAAGTGTAGTCACCTGGACTTAGTGGGGATTTTAAGTCAGTTCCTTACATGAGGGATTTGTTGTTGATAACATTTAATGATTTTTGTCAGATGAACACTGATAACTGTACTAGAGCGTTCTGACGAAAAAACCTCAGACAAAAAGGAAATTAGGATAAATGCAAGTCAGGTAATCAGGGTTAAACTACATTTTAGTTGAGTGGATGTTGCAGCTTTAAATTAATTAATTTAGTTTTCATTGTCGACATTTCCATATTTAACAGTCTACCAGAGTAATTTTACTAGAATTATCCCAGAATGGACTTACAATCTTTAATTTCCACAGTATTCTGTTGTAGCCCTCTCCGTCTGTTAGGATTTGGAAGTTAAAAGAGGTTTCTACGTACTGTTCTGTATACTGTTCTCTTTAATGCCTTCCATGTGCATAAATTCTTGGCCAAAGCGCCCTTCCCTCTTGTTTTTAGCTTATACCATATTCACACACAGCCTGAGGGTAGCCTCATTAGTCGCTGGTAACTCTGCTTTTGCTACGAACAAAGAAACAAGTAATATGTGAGTGTGTATGTATATCTGCCTGACAGAGACTGAGGAAATGAAGTTCAAGCTGTAAATTGGAAGTTGTTTCCGTAAGAACCCGGTGTGGCTCTCAGTAGAGATTTTTCTATATTCATCGTTTTGATCATTTTCTTTAATCCGTCCATTGCATATGCCTGAATAATAATATTAAAGTGAATTAAAATATGTTTATTCGAGTGTATGTACTTGGGATTGGTTGGCTGTCTTTATACAGAGTTGTTTGCGTCTATTAGAAACCCACCAGATACAGCAGAAATTATAAAATAGTTGTGAAAGGTGAGGGGGGGAATTGCAGTATATAATTTGGAATGTAGAAGTTTCAGAACAGTAATCAGCGAATATATTTTCGATAGAAATTCACGGCTCCTGACTGCTTCCACATTTATCCCGCTTACCTTAAAATAATATTAAGTGCACGTGGAGGGTGATTTTTGTAGAAAGAAACCAAAATATTTAACTATAGATCGCGAACAGCATTACTGTTGGCTACCTTCCATCTGCTTATTAATTCCCGGTCATTTCGTGCTGAGTCCAACTGTGAACCACTCGCCTCGCTCACTCTAGTTGACATATTGCAGCAACCTTAATCCATTTGCAGATGATATAGTGACGTTAAATAATTTTAGAATGAGAAAGTTTATTTAGAGCAAATTCATTGCATACAACAGGAACTTATGTTATTAGAGGTTATTTGTTTTTCGATACTTGAGAATTTGACTAAGATAGGCTATATGAAGGTAAATAAGAATGACTTTTATAAATAATATAGAATGGAATTTAAACGTGATCACGAACGATTAGGAGATACGGGTTTAAATGAGGGTCCATATTCAAAGGTACAGTAGGTGCTTTCTCTTCCAGTGACTCGTTTCGCAGTCCTTACCTCTTCTGCCTACTCACAGCAGGTGTCGAGGTTGTTACTTTTCACTTGATCACACTCAGACACACCACAGTCGGTAGGACTCCTCTGGACGAGGGATCGGCCCGTCGCAGAGACCTCTACTTGGCAACACAAACACTCACAAGATACAAACATCGATGCTCCCGGTGTGATTCGAACCCACGATCCCAGCAAGCGCTCGGCCGCAGACCTACGCCTTAGACCGCGCGGCCACCTCTTCCAGTGACCGAGAACAAATTGGGAAAAGCTATTCGGCGTAGTTGGTGATCCGGCTGAATTCCGAACCATGTGCCTCCCAAATGTATGTAGAGAGCCTTGCCGCAATATTAAATCTGTCAGGTTTTGACAAAAATGTGAAGAAAATTCTTTCTTCGTCACTTCCGCTGTCATGACTGATTTCAGCTTTGTCAGTTTTCAGCATTCTCTGTAAGGTTATCTCCTATATAACGCACGGCAGGGAATGCTGAGAGAATCCGAGATAGGAAACCTGATGGTAACGGATAATGTGGAAAATATAGGCATGGACGGAAAATAAGATTTGAGGAAATGGAATAAATTTATACTGTGCAGGATAGGGTGAAGGGGCTGAACTTTGTAAACAAGGTCATGAACTTTTAGTTTCGGTGGAAGGCGGGGAATTTTATGAGTACCTGAGCGACTATCAGCTTCTCAAGAAAGAGTGTGCTCCATATAATTCGACTCACTCAGCACTAGTCAGAAGAACGACACGTCACATTCCGCACATTTTAAATGAAGGAGTTGTTACATTACGCTAGAAATAGTTTTGCCTGCCGGACGCTGTGGTACTATCGTACTGGTATATCGATTTGTGCAGTAACGCTGTAGGTAGACTTCCTCTCTCTCTCTCTCTCTCTCTCTTTCTCTCTCTCCGCCCTAGTGGCGTAGACCCTCTCTTTCTTTCTTCCCTTTACCGCATGATATCTGGGTCAACCACGACGATGGCCGCATAGCAGAACACCGGCAGCAACCCACCAATAACCCCACACCACCGTGGAACATACACACGTCTCTTTTCCATCTCCACCGTCTTTTATGCATAAGAAAAGAACCCGAGAAAGCTGGTTGATGCGATAAAGCTTGTGACTTGTGTTAGGGAGGCGCCCAGTATTAACCTCGACTAGGACGCTAGCTATATGGGCTGAAAATGTCATGGTCTTCCTCAGTCTTCTTAGGCAGCTACTGTAATTTTAGGCTTACTTTACTTAGACCACTGCAGGTTCTTTTAATATTCTTTTGTAGTTCACTAAATCATCCTATGTTATCTACACTTACGCAAAATGAAGAGGACACTACATCTTCTTCCACTGTGTGACCGGAAACAACTGAGTTCCGACGAAGTCAGCTGTAAGAAACTATTTAAAAGTACGTGTCCTTGATAACTAATATTAGTGTAAACTCTTGAGTCAAAAATGAGTAATTTGAACACTTATTCTTTTATTAGCTAGGGCACAAAAATTGTTTGCTCCCGTTCGAAATGTACATTGTTGCATTACCCGTTAGCATACTGAACATGGAAAATTTCACTACTAATATTACAGCATGCATGCTTTAGCAGATGGAAGGAAAGAATCAGTCACTTCTTTTCTAGTTAGGTAACATTTTCGATGTTGATTTTTTATTTAGCTAACTTGCCCTCAATTTTGTCTCAACCTATACGATAAACCTAGCAGGAAACAGTAATAATGAAACTAATGATCAATTTCATAACTTCAAATGTCTTACATTCAATGTACTTCAGTCAGTCAGATGTAACCTGGAAGTTTCGCACCAGAAGGTACCAGCTCGGCACAGTAAATCTATATTTGCAGTACTTTAACCGTGTCTTCTCTCTTCACGAATATGTATGTATAGGATAACATATATATATGTATAATTTCTGTTGTGGGAGTGGCACAGTTTGTCGCTGTGTAAATACCAGAGATTCATTTTTCTACAATAAATTAGACAAGAAAACCCATTATTTTAAAAAGATATGTATTATGATGGAATGGCAAGCGTTAACGGTACTCTATGACTGAACGTAGCCCGCGCATCCGGAAAGTCTCGAGCTAACAGCCCTCTCGGTACTGGTATCTTCTTGCTTCTAAACCTGAAGAAATCCAGACTCTTCCAGTTCATCCTTCGTGTCACTTGTTTTTAAGTACCATTTGCCATTGACAGGGCGTCATCTGTGAAAGTGCACACGACGCATACGAACATAAGAAATATAATTACGTCAAGTGACAGTATTCTGTGTTGCAAACTTCTTTATATGCAAGATGTCTAGTTCCTGCCAGCTATGTCAGCCCGCCAAACTACAGTGTCGGAGAAGTTGCCGCCTCACTGGTTCGATAGGTTCTGTTCCGTCAGCAAGTGAGGCAGGTGAATAATGTACAAACTCACAGAGCGTGTTACATGTACACTAGGCAACAAACTAGGAACTAGAGGTATAAATTGACTCCTGAGTTTTCGTAATACTTTTTTGTATTCTTGCATGTACTTATTGAATAAAGGTGGTTTACTATGTAATTTGTTACAAAATTACGAAATACTCGTAAAATGCTGCTTGTGTACAACGGGACAGACAGTGTACTTATAACGTAACATCGTGGCGCGTTCTCGTAACGTTTTCGGCTATCGTCACCGCCTGGTACCATTTCAGTCTAAGAGAGTGCTTTTTTGGCGTTGGGATGTCGCCGGGGACAATAAAATATGCTTAGTTCTTCATATAAAGGTTTTAACCAAATGTGGAGGTTCTTGAAATATGTTTAAGAAAGTTCTGAATGTCAGATTTTACAGAAATCCGTAGAGAGGGGCTGCGCTGATACACGCGAACGGACGGACATGAGTTCAGTATGCGCTTTTCGCAACTACACGAAGGCGCCAAAAAATTAGACCATAAGGAAGAAGGATATTTCTTTATCTTATATACGTTAACATTCACTTAATTTAAGCAAAACGTCGAAAATTTGTTTGTCAGATTGTCTTGATATAATTTATAACATCTGTAAGGGAGAACTAATCGATAAAATGCTTGGCATTTGTAGCGTAACAAGGTGTGATTTTTCTAGTTTAGACATTCTTGACTTTTTTGTTGACGATGAAAAGAAACGCCCTTTGCTCTTTTTCCAACAGTTAATATTAATCACCCTTTTGTGACTTTGCCCAATATTATTTTTATTTTATCAAGAAAATTACAACTATGAGAAGAAAAGAGACTCTTTGTTCTTAGCATCATGCCGTGAAAATGTATGCGCGGACGAATCTATGCCTTCACTCTTTCTCAACCTCGGCATTAGATGGTATTAAGTGGCCAGTTCATGCCCAAGGTAGGATAAAAATAATTAAAATTGCAGTTAATGTGATCTGTAGTATTTGGAGGCATTAACCATTGTAGATGCTAATAACACTAGTACACCAGGAGCGTGTCATTTTAAGAAAACGTGGTTAAATTAAGTGTGCTATGGAAGTTGTCTTAACACTGCACTATAAATTTTCAATTCATGTTTGGAATATATAAGAAGTAATTTTGTTCTGATATTTTCGGTTACGATAATAAAAAAGTAACATTAAAAGGAGCGACATGGACAGTTTTTTGTTGTATATTTTCCTTTCATACAAGACACGTGAAACTGTGTAGGCCCTACCAATTATTACTTTGTTTGAAATGTTGATATTATTTTACAAAATTTACATTCACCAGCTAAAAGCATTCTTACATGATACAAGTTTCTATACTCCAGTTCTGCGAATAATATTTACATTCGAATCAACTTTTATTCATGAATAAAAATATTTCACTTTCTACAAGCCTCTGCACACCAGTTCTGCCAAAACTCAGCAAGCGATGGTTTTTTTTTTAAAGCTGTTGTACATACGTGAAATTTTCATGACAGTTTTGCTGAAAACTCTAAAGTGATGCAAACTTTATGTCTAGATTAGAAATGAACCTACCGTAATTAATTTAATAATTAAGATCCTTCTACTTGAACATAGAATTTTGACCTTTAATACTGTCTGTGAAGCACTGAAAGTATGGATGAGCAAACACCCGCAGTATTACAAAAGCGATAAGGATATTTGTTTTTTGTGGAAATGATGCATGTGCCAATGTTAACAGGAAGCTATAAAGAAATGTCATCTTCTTTTTCCTTTCTTTGAAATGAGCAGTCATATTAAAGAGCACAGTGATTCTTGCCTTGACTCACTCTGGAATGCGAATGATCTTTGTCGAGAGGAGCAGCATTCATACTAGCTGTAGTGCAGAATGCTCTAATAATATCTTGGTTGTTGAGGACGAATTCGGTGACATAATTGGGTAATTCTACAACAGCCACAATGTAGAGTATTATTAGTGATTGTGGTTGTACATAATTAATTCAGGATGCGTGTGTTATAACAATATATAGACCGCTAAGTGAAGCTGATTCTTAATGTTTGTCACGTTCAGCATATCCAGCAAGATCGGAATAAGGAATTTCGTTTTATATGAAATGGCATAACGTCTCGTGGTAGCACCAGTTCTTTATCATTATTTTCTGAAACTAAGACACAGAATTGAAGTCGTTATCTCATCAACAGACAGAAGTGCATCGACCACAAAGATGTATAGAAGTTAAAGCCGTGGGTTTTAGACAAAGTAAAATGAAAAGTTACTTCAGTAATGTTTCGTCCGTCCATACACATGAATAATTTCGAAAGCCTCAGGTACAAGCTGTCCAACCGTCAGTACCTGGGCCGAGATCAGTTAAGTTGAAAATGGAGTTCAAAAACTGAATAATACAATACATAAGTTTCTAGTAGGCGACAGGAGACAGAGTTTTGTTTTCGAGTTGCAATTTTTCTTTTGAGTAAGACTGTATTGTCACTGAACATATACATATATATACATACACATACGCATATATGTATGTATATGAAAAAATATATAATTTCCGAAGTTCTAAGAATTGAGAAGAAACATGGTGCATTAATTTCCGAGAAATTTGTTTTGCCAGAATTTTATGCAGTATTCTTTCAGTGCTGGTAATAAGATTCACGAATCGAGTTACTAACGTTTTTCTGTTTATCATACAGTATGCTAACTGTTTTTCAAATATTTCTCAGTTCGTCGACGTGAGAAAGTATTGTATTAGTATTTGTTGACCATATATCAATTGTGTTAAAATTAGTTAAGGGGGAAGGATTTTTTAAGTGTCTAATTAAATTCGTAATTTGAAAGGAGTTGTAATCTCTATTAATTGTTCTAGTTGTGTCCTTGTAAATAAACCTTTCACGCTACAATAATTTAATTTGTAGATCAGTTGCTCAACCGACAGTTAAAGAGAGTAAGTCCTCTAAATTCCGAAATTTAACAAGGTTGCATACACACGAGCTTGCTATGTTGTAGTAGGGACAGATCTGAGATACGGCTCTTGCCATTACATATACTTTAACGTGTTACAGAAGCAAGCTGTTGTTACAAAACTAACAAACACTACAGCTGTATAGCATTGCGTATTATATATGTTTTACTTGTTTCAATATTCGTCATATGGCAAAATATTTCAAGAAACTGATTGTAATTTTTAGCGATCTATATTTTATGTCATGCATTTTTTTAAGTTATTTGATTTTTCATACAAGCAGTTGCGTTTATTTAAGGGCGCTGTACCTTATGTCACGCATTAATGTTTTGTGACCACACCACAGTTGAGGTATTTAGACTCTGGCTTTTCAATGTGAAGCCTCAGGGTCAACCCGGGTCGCTTCATGTTAAAATCGTGGTGGACGAAATGAGACATTGGTGTGCCCGCGGTGTCACCCAACCACTACTCAATAAGGGATACTTGCCATCGCCCCTGACTTAAATGGCGACGCAGCACGCTATCACTTGGAGGTCTTTTGAAGTATGGGGCTTCATTTCTGACCCGGCATTTGTTACTGTGCGAGGAAGTTAATTTTGTCAGTTTACTGTTTGGTAGACTGTTATTGCTAAAGCGGATAAGGTTTAAATAGTACTCCATGTAAAGTAGGCGTTATATTGGACAGAAAATGACGAATATCAGTCCAGTATTTTCAGATTTAAATATAGGACAAATTTAAGATTCCAGTCATGCGTTCATTTTATGATGTTTTTGAAAAGAAAGCGGACTTTCTCAAAGAGAATTACGTGTTAAGGAAGTTCAGGTTGTCTTCTGGAACAGGGTGGCCCAACGAATACAAGTATTTTCGATCCATTCCTCCATGTGAAAAGATATATGTTACCAGTAAAACATGTCAATATCACTTCCCCTCTTTCTTCCGATTTATCCTCCACTTCAGTTACGTCACATCTCTTTCCGCATTACATGTACTTCAGTAGTGAGTTATAAACTGCAAATATGTGTATATATGTATATATAATAAGCCACCATAATCCAAGTTTATCTTGCAGAATACGGGCTTGTGAGGCACACGTGTGCCTTTGCATACTGTTATTTGGCGAGTAGAGTTTGGGGTCGAGAGTGTAGCGCCTGCTGCAAGTATTCTGTACACAGAGGTTCTGTTTGTCTGTTTGCATTACACTACCAGGACATTATTTGAGCTGCAGGTAAAAGGCGTATCCCCCGTCAGCAAACGTTGTGTGCGGATTATTATCGCAATAAGGCACCAGCCTATTAAACATTTTAGTCTATTAACTGTTTCCTGTGAGTCATCGTTAATAAATAAATATCTGCGCAGAATCTGTGGACCCACTGCTTGAAATAATCCTCCTTGAGAAGGTAGTAGGCATGAAGATGGGGAAAGAAATTTCTCGCCTTTATGGAATATGGAAGCTTACTTGTAACGTGCAGAGTTTTGATAGCGATTTTACGTGAACAATATCATGAACATTCACAAGGATTTTTTCGATTTTTACAAATACTCAAAATAACCACATGTTTCCCCCGAAAGCGTAACCCTATTTCTAACCATAAACGATGCCAGTTAGCAATCCTCGAAAGTTCCTCCGATGACTCAGTGGACGGCTTCTGGGAAACCAAAGCAATAGAAGTATGAATCAATAGTTCATTTTTCAATAAAAAGGCAAATAGTTCTACTTAGTCTCAATAAATTTTCCATCTGAAAAAATTAAGCGAAAGGTCTGCAATACTGTTAGATGTTACCACACATAAATACAGGTATAACAGGCTCTTCGAGTGGGACTCATAAAGCCAAATTTCTTATTATATATACTTGTACTCCTGCATACAGGTCAGTTAATCCTGTTATTTACTGGTTAATCTATGAGTCTGCATCGTATATGAATTCCGTTGGATAGAGTAAGGAAGACTTACGAGATAGATTTCCTTCATAGTGTATAGGCATGTTTATGATTTGTCTTCACTCGAAATTTCAGCGTTATACTGGTAGTAATGTTATTAATACTTTTCCTTAGGAAGTAAGTGCAATATCCCACTTACTGTCCCTTAGTACATATACTCCTCCTGTATGCTCAATCAAATTAACTGATCGACATGTGTTATTTTCGGTAATTCCTTGTCGTCCTTCTCTAGTACTGAAACAATAACGAGGTCTGCACTAATCCAGAAATTTCTGATCATGTGTCTGTAAATTTATCACGTAACTAGACGCGATCTCCTGCGAAATTTACACATCGGAAGTGAGAGTTTCGGTAACTTTGCTAACCGCCGCGACAGAACTTTGGGTAGGAAAGACATAGAAACGTAATCAGACTATCGCGCACTTTAAGGCACACAAGGCTCCAGGATTCTCGAATTCGAATTCCTGCAGTGTCCGCGCTTCTCCTCTTGCCCTTTTGTAGATACAGCTCCTGCGATGTGATAATTTCGCACCAAAGGACTTTTAATGTTTGACTAAACAAGAAGTGGTTACTCTACACGTACGAGTACAATGGAGAACACAAAGGCTGAGCTCCGGTTGTAGGTATAGAGAAAACAGAAATTTTCCTCTTAACTGAAAATTGTGGATTGAAGAGAAAGTTGCGCCACCGGTAATTAGTAGCTTGTAAGACCGTCTTGGTTTTAAGAACGGTACAGACGGGAGAAGAAGTTTTATGCATTACGCTGTTGAAATTCTAAGAGACGTAAAGGTAGAAAGCTTTAAAATTTTGGGCAATCATTTTTCGGACCGGATTCGAAACCGCGCTCTCGGTGCTGGCACAACCGCAAAGTTTGCGCACCTTAACTGCGCGGCTTGCATAGCCTAACAAGTCTTTTTAAATCCTCGAGGGTCAAGTTGCTTTCTCTTCAACAATGCTTATGTTAAAAATGCAGGGATGGATATGACGAAATTTCAGCTCTTTCTTTGCATTGCCCTCTTCTCTTTCATTTCCCCTTTTCCTTCTTCCATATTTTCCATCGTCTGTTTGTATTGCTTTTCCACATTCTATTCTTCTTTCTTCGACTTGTGTTTTTCTTCCATATTCTTTCACCATGTTCTATTTATCGTCTCCTTCTTCCTCAGTCTTCTGTTTCCTTTCTTCATCTTTCTAATTCCTATTTTCCTACACCTGCTTTTATTTATTTCGTATTTTCCTCTTCCAGGTTTCTTTCTTACTTCTCCTTCTTCTGCTCTTCCAATCTCATGCTTTGCACAATAGTAGGGTCAAGGTCTGAACAGTTGAAATCGGTGCTGACATTTAAACCTTGTGTGAATGCTCCTTTTCACTTGAAGTTCCGCTTTTCATTCCACGTGTGTTCAGTGCTCCGTCTGCTGAAGGAAGTATACCAGTGCAAGCTTCATGAAGCGGTTTTGTCGCATCCAGACTACAGCATACGTGATTGATCAAACGCTGTTAGTTTTCTGCGTGAAACATTTGTTCAGGAATGCGTGCTGCTTTCGAAGAATTGAAATCAAAGTCATTTGGCTAAAGGAAATGTTGGGTTGCAACGGTTTGTAATGGAATAATGCAGTAGGGTAAGGCGTAAGCCTGATGTTCTGCAGAATGTAGGCCTGTTTGCTCTCCATTAGCACTCAATAAATAGTCCCTTTGTAAATCGGATGCTTTGTGCCGTATGTAGATACTTATACAGCGAGAAAGGAAGTGATACCTCTTAAATTCACGTAGCCGCTACCCCTGTTTCATTTACAGGATGAAGTCAAACATGTGAGGCATGAGTGAAATGTTTATATGCGTGCGTGCGTGCGTGCGTGCGTGCGTGTGTGTGTACGTACGTATGTATGTATGTATATACATGCGTGTATGGGTATTTAGTTATTTTGCGGCAGTAGATAAACTGCTGGCGTGCGAAATATGTAAATAGTGAACAGTGTGGATGTAAGTGGTTATAATCTACGCGAGGTTGGCGTCTTGGCATTTGCCAGGAGGGTCTGACACCGATGAGAAACACTGCACTGTGCTAATTCAGCAATGGTAGTTCCTCAAGAGCCACATATTATTGTGAGCTAGCGCCGTTATCCAGCAATATTGCTAGGAAGTGCTGCAGTAAAATAATGGCAGCGATGTGCCTGAGCCGTTTGTAAGCGATGCAGAAGAAAGAAAAATTGACGACAAGTATCAGTTGTATAGGTAACACAGTTTTAAGAAAATGTGCCGTCCTGTTTTCTTAAGACACGTAGATGATTTTGTAAGTTTCCAGGTTTTCACGACGGGTGTTGTTTGAAAGATGGTCCCTAGGTTTCTGCGCCACGTGAAACAAACTTATCTGTGGTACCTCAATTTTGCCCCGTAACTTAAAAGATGCACTGCCGTCATGTATTTTTAACGTTTGTTTGGAAGTAAAATCACAACCAATTATAATGCTTGTTCTTTGTCGCCGAAGGGAAGACCGACTCATAATAAAAGAACACCGAACAAACCGGCAGTAAGAGATCAGAATTACGTTTACGAAGTCGTAAGCAGGCCATATTGCGACAATGTCTGCCACCGTTTTATTGTCTAATGTCTTTTATCAAATGAAGTGAACATCTAAAAAATATATGAAGCACTGGTCGTAGCAGACAAATAATACTGTGAAGCTAAACCAGTTACTTAAAACATATTTAGGTGGTATGCTAAATTGACTTTCTATTTATTTCAGTATTTGTTTAATATTACGTACATAACAGAGATCAGAATCTTTCAGAGACTTTTTGAATTACTTGTAGGAAAGTTATATATTCAGATTTACTTGTTGCAGGCAAATAACAGATTAGTACTTCGGCTGCCTTTTTCGAATTTCTTGTACTTTTATAATTTACTGACATCCTACCTTTCGGCCCTCTGTGCTTAGGTTACTGAGAACGTCTCTACATAAACTACAAACCAGTGAACGTAGAATTTATTTTTATCTGCAAACGTAGGAAGAAAGCATCTTCGACTTACGCGACGTCTTTGAAAAAAAAACACGGCTACCCCATAAGGAGAAGTGTAGCTGTGCCCTAATCATTATTATTTCATATTTCTTCAAAATATAAGAGAATATTTGAAAAACCGGAAGCTGTAATTTTTCTGTGATGTGTTGAACGTTTATATAGTTGTAAGAGGGAAATAAATGGGCGTGCATTAAAAGGCAAGAAAGAGGAATCCGCTTCGATAAGTAATTTGTTACACACGTTCTGTCCTTAGAATGTGAGGTCTACGTTTAAGAAATGTTGACACATTTGTATGGGTGTTATGGATGTGTCCAAATATATCATGATTGTTAATAATTTATTACGTGACAAGCATAATACTTTATATAATGTAGTCAATATATTCTACCGTTAAACTAAAAATGAAGTGACATTTGTAATAGTTTTCTACAGTTGCTCTATTATTTGAATTTTTCATGTCGGAAACATCTGACAAATGAAACAAGGTACGCCAAAGTTCATATTTTTCATATTTTAAATTATAACGGAAATTGCTCATACAGTGTGCAACGACTGACACGAGAATAACGGCAGACAAGCGTCATGAGGGCTCAAAAATTCGGTTTTTAGTTTTTTAGCATATTTAAATACCCCGCTCTTGTGTGCGTCAATTGACGTTAGTTTTATTAAAATCCGACACATCGTTAAAATTTAATTAGTTATTATTTAAGGGTAGATTTTTTAAATGCCACGTCCACTTTTTACACTCCAACAGAAAAAGGGCTGAAATTCCTAGAGTCTTAGGGTGAGTGGGATATTCATTTCTTCGATGTTTAGAGAAATGTTGGTCTGTAACGTTTCACACCTTGCCACATGTATCGATAGCGGTATCGAACTCTGTTTTATTTCTCGAAGGTGCGTGCGTGTGGCAAATGTTCAGTTTTTATTTGAAAATGCCTAGAACAAAGAAATTTGCGTCGAAACCAAAATTTAGAGGGAATAAATACGTATGTGTGAACAAGTAAACAGGTGTTTCAGAAAAGAGACAGCCGTGATGTGACCAAAGTGGCGAAAGCAGTTGTGTAAAACATAACCTCAGTGCGTGGAACAAAAAGACAGGCCTACGTCTCACGTCTGTGAATGCTGAAATTAAGGTAGGTGAGAACAATTTCTGTAAAAGTGAAAGAAATTTTACTCATGATGGGAACACTGTAGTTAGTGTTAACCTGCTTTGTGCCTTTATAAAAAAAAACTAACTGCAAACATAGTGGTGGTAATGTTTCTTTTTTTGCAAATCCGTCAAAGCGGAGAGGTATTGTAAGCAATTTAGATATTAAATGCTGTAAATGTGATAATACTTAAGATATAATGACTTCAAACAATACTAGGAGCAGGTCGTATGATAACAACATGCATTTAGTGTATGGCCTAAGGTAAACTGGCAAACGCAACGACGTAGGTAGACTGTTATATGCAGTGCTGAATATTACCTGGCCTCAAAAAAGTTTTAATATTTATAATAAGACTTTGGTTCAGCTGTGGCTGATTTGAGTGTATCCTTCATGAGAAAAGCGGCCAGAGAAGCTGTAGCAGAGAATAAGGGAGATGATCCATCACATACGATTGCTTGTTTAGATGGTTCCTGGCAATAACGTGGACAAACTTCCCTGAATGGTATTATATCAGCTACCTCTGTTGACAGAGGGAAAGTTTTAGATATATAAATAATGAACAAGTCTTGTTTTGTTTTTCACACCAATCCAACCTCCCAACATGAGTGTAAAAGCAACCACGAAGGAATAAGTGGTGGAATGGAATGTGCTGGTGTACTCAACATTTTTAATTCTTCTCTTCTCATTCGAGGTATTTGTTACACAAAGTGTCTTGGTGATGGGGACAGCAAAGCATACCAAGGTGTGGTTGCAGGGAAGCCCTATGATCCCAGCATAGCTGTTGCAAAATTATGATATACAGGATATGTACAGAATATACAGGACATGTACAGAAAAGAATTGGAGCAAGACTGAGGAGACTTGTGAAAGAAAAGACAGGAAGGAAATTGCATGAGAGCAAACCTTTTGGAGGCAAAGGTCGCCTCACTCAGTGTGAAATGGACAAATTACAAAATTATTATGGTTTAGCCATCGGGAGGAATGTCAACAATTTGGCAGCCATGAAGAGAGCTGTGTGGGCTGTCTTTTTTCACAAGTTATTAACAAGTGACAAACCCCAACATAGTGTTTGCCCAAGTGGTGGTGACAATTGGTGTAAATGCAAGAACACTGCCAGTTCAGATGTTGCATATGAACACAAACATTCTTTACCAGCTGCTGTTATGGATACAATTAAACTAGGTGTCAGGGATGTTGCTAGTGTAGCTCCTCTGAAGAAATGTTTTCATGGGAAAACTCACAATCCTAATGAACCTGTGAACTCTGTTATTTGGACAAGGATATCCAAAATTGTTTTTATAAGGCTTGACACGCTTAAGTTTGGGGTATATGATGCATTAGTGTGTTTAATGGTGGTGTAGCAAAAACGATTGTCCTAAACGTATTAGGCATGAGATCTGGCTGAAACTGTTGAATGTTCTGAAGCAGATGGATATGGAAAGGATTCGGAAGGCAGAAATAGCAACCCTGAGCATCTAAAGAGAAGCAAGGAAAAACAAAAGAGCACAAAAAAGAAGAAAATAATACCAAGGTGGTCCAGCTGATCCAGAATATGGTGCTGGGAAGCATTAAGTTTGAGCCTGTATCATTATTTACCATCATCTTGAGTGATGTTCAACTTTAAATTAATTTTTCTAAAACTACATTTTCTTAACTTCCGGTACCATTATGTCATAAAATGTAAGAGATGGAAGCCTGAAAATTTCACCATCCCTTGGCAACATCATGACAGTCAATCAAATAATGATTTGGGATTGTAGTTAGTGCAAGAGGCTGTGTAGGTATAAGTGAATATGAAAACAGTACTTTAAAAGTAAAAAGAAATACATAAAAATACAAAAATATATTATGGAAAATATATTTCTTGAAAACAGCTAATTCTTTATCTGACTTTGTTCACATTAATAAACTACGGTTAGTAAAAAAAATTTTTAAATGTTTATCTCCAGTAGTTTCTTCAGAATGTATATCTAAATGAAGCTCAATTTAACATTGCTTGGATAGGCATATACGCTCCCTACCTTCTCCCCTTGGTGAACTGATTTGATCAAAGAGTTTGGCCTATATGTGCATATTTGTTTGATGTGTTTATTTGATACAAACTGATAAATCTAATTCACAATTTCACGGCAATTACAAATTCAGTATAGAGGTATTTTTATTAAATTATGTGGACCATGACTACATGTTGCAGCTAAAAGTATCCATTATCAAGTCAGCTCCAGATATTTCTAATTCCAGGCATGCTGACCATAATGCATTTACGTACGCAATCTGCACCATAAACATTTTGAATGAAAATATAGTCATACTTTCTCCCAAACGACTCACTCAGGTGTTCTCCTACAATTGTTGTTGTTGTTGTTCTTCTTCTTCTTCTTCTTCTTCTTCTTCTTCTTCTTCTTCTTCTTCTTCTTCCTTAAAGAATTTGACTTATAACTGTGTAAGGAATGTGACTTGGAAGATGAATTAAGATGAGGAAAGAAGATTAAATGCAATTAGAATTACATTAAATCTTATTGTAATAATGTATCGAAATATATTGCAGCTGTATTACCCAGTATAGAACCATTAGATTATAGTACTGGGGAGAGTCACATATTGCCAGGTGAAGTTTCCGTTTCTGTTTACGAATATTTTTCGTGCTGCCTGTGGTTGTGTCAACTGTGGGCTGGACTGGATGCTTTCGTGCTGCCTGTGGTTGTGTCAACTGCGGAGTGGACTGGATGCTTTCGTGCTGCCTGTGGTTGTGTCAACTGTGGGGTGGACTGGATGCTTTCGTGCTGCCTGTTGTTGTGTCAACTGTGGGGTGGACTGGAGGCTTTCGTGCTGCCTGTGGTTGTGTCAACTGTGGGGTGGACTGGATGCTTAAATGCCTTATGTTCAGTATTTTTGGAGTTACAGATATCTGTAATTGGCTTAATAGAAGCTACTTTTAGCCGAAACATGTAGTCATATTCCTGTCCGTTAATAAATATAACTTTATATTCTGCTTGTAATAGCTGTGAAATTGTGATTTAGATTTATTCATTATTAGGGCATATCCCGTTCAATGTCTTCAGCCTGTCTCTTCTACTGTTCCCCTATGTGTCACTGTAGCTTTAGGCATGTAAATGTACAATGTTGCCTCTACTCAAGCTCAGTAATATGTTTTAAATAATAGACGATCTCGTCATTCTGTATCCTTTGTCTTTCACAGCGTATAACATCGCATTTCGTTGGATATTGAATAAAGTCTCAAGGTAGGAGGCTGCGTCTTGCAATGCACGAACTACCACATATCTTCTCGTCACTGAAAATGCTTTAAATTGTGCCGTGATTGATTCGGTAAGAAACATTGTGAGTTTACGTAACAGTACCTTACACACCAGAGACACTTCGAACGTCAAGGTCTCGTTGTTCGGGGAAAAAACGGTGAAGTGTCCGTGAAGTGAACACTCTATTTGGTGTGCCGTCTGGTACAAGAAGATGAATTTATTTTCAAAGCCACTGAGGAGCAACACGTTTTTATATCGTAATATTTTAGGTTTACGTGACGAACCATGTGCAATTTACAGTTTTTTTTTCGTTGGGTTGTATAACCATGCAGAAATAGAAAGCTTTGTGGTTTTTTTTCCGAAGTATAATTTAATGCCTGCAATCCAGAGTAAAAGTCTAGGAATTTGGAAACTGAACTTTGTGTGAATGTTCTTAGTGTTATGCCTCATGCCAAATGCCGTTACACTGAAATTTCCTAGGGTTATCCCCATTTAGATAATTGTGTAACTTACATATCTTGTTAGGTACCTGCTTTCTGTTCGTTTGTAATATACTGTATGTAACGTGCGTATACACGTATCTTTGTTTGCAGACCTGAATGTCTATACTGTATACGTGTGTAATGTTATTATTATTATTATTACTGTTGTTGTTGTTGTTGTTGTGAAAAACTGTTAAAGCGTCTTTTAAACTGAGCAAAAATGAAATGTGATCAATGTCATTCAGGCGACTATTAGCGGCAACCTTGGCTTTCTAGATTTCGGTATGGCAGCTAGCAGCATATTGAATTGGTAGTGACAGAGCAACATTCAGCCCAGAATAGCGAAAGTATTGTCCTACTCACGAAATGTCAACGTATGAACATTGTGTAACATCAAGGAGAGGAAGGGTTCTTAATAGACGGGTAATCGCCCATCTCGCAGAGAAATTCCCAGCCGTTTGTGGAAGCCGTAGTTCTATTTCATTGCTCACAAAAAAGAGCCGCTGAATCCTGTTCCAAGCCGTTTGAATTCGGTTCACACACTTACATCCTCCTTGAAATTTTCGAAGGTAATTTGTAATTGAAAATAACTTTATAGCGTCCGCTGTAACTTGGATACCTGTCGTTTTATTCCTCTTAAGTAGTAAAGCTGCAGCAATTTATTATTTTAATAATTGCAATGCCACTATAAAAACATTAGTTTATTTTATTCGAACTGAAGTTTAATTTGGGATTTTAATATATGACAGGCTAATCGAAAATTAGTGCAGTTAACTCCACCATAAAGAATGCAATAAATTTAATTAATCACTTCAGCAGCAACATGGGGCCCAAACTGTTTCATGAGGGAGCCAAGATGCCGTTTGCCGTTACCATCCGAAATGTCAGATTGATTACCTTCCGTAGGAGCTTCCAGTCTGGTCTGTTTGTTTACATTAGTTGAGGCGAATACCACGAGTTTCGGATCGTACAACACTTCAGGCGTGTTATTGTGCCAGCACGTTGAAGTTCATGGCCACTGCTCTTCAAACGTGGTGTGAAGTCCAATATCTCCCTCGTCACCTCAGATCATCCCGCTTAGTGCGTGCCATTTCACTGGGCAGCATTACTTTCCGAACGAAGGCGCGTTATTCTGAACCGATCCAAATCAGAAAAATATAGTGGAATGAAGGCTGGATTTATGCCGAACGGAAGTAGGAAAATGTGCTACGGTTTGGTGAGGTATTACACCCCTCATTTGTCTTGATATTCGTCTCGTTTCGTTTAGATCTGCGGATGAGGGGGTTAGCGAACTGTAGAGGTGTTCCACTGTACACGGGCATAGATTATTTTTTATTATCTACCACATTTAAAATAGATTTGAATTGAAATTATATAATCCTTGCAGCTGAATAATTAACTCCACTGTAAAAGGTATTAATTGAAATTTTATATTTGCTCAACCGGTCAAAGAGTTTACTGTTTTAGAGCCACCAATAAGTTCATTACAGTGCACAAAAAATCCCGTTATTGGACCTCGATCCTCAACTGGTTAAATCCCTGTCCAAATTCGCATCCTATTTATATCCAAGATCCATTTAAATATTATGCTCATATTTGCGCTTACACCTTTTAATTGGGCTCTTTCCTCGAAGCTAACCCGCGAGATTTAGCATTCATTTGTTTTCCTGCCTATTAAGTATTTCTGAATTAGTCTTCAATGAAACGTGTTCTTAATTACAAGCACGAAATTTGGAGCTGATCGTCAGGTACATAATTGTTGCCATCCTCCTCTTGCTTATTTCCTATGTTACGTATATTTTTCCTTCAGTACTTCGTTTTCAGACGTTCTCTGTTTCTGTTCTCCCTTCAGAGTGAAAGACAAGTCTCATATTAGCCATTCGAAACAAATAAAATAATTCTTTTGTCTTTTTGATATTTTCAATTCCGTGTTGGTGTTTGATAACGAGGATATGTAAACCAACTCCAACACTATGTATTTTCTATTTATTATAATACGTTACTTACATAGGTCTTTTGTCTATTGAAATACTAAGTTTGTGTGGATGTATATGCTTATGATAGAGCGATGTTAAGCACCATATGATACATTTCTAAGCGAGCGGGTTTTACAGTGAGAGGCTGATGTTAGCCTAAATGAAGTGTGATGGCTGTGTAACTCACACACTCATCGTGTCTGCTGACGCAGTTCTGCTATCTCGAGTGGTGTAGGTGTGTATCCGATCAGTGTCCTGCAAACGACCTTCCTGTCTCTAACTATAAAGGCCAGATCATTAAACCCTGCGGCCAACATGTGAGTACGATTTGGTTTTATTGAAAAATTTTAGAAAAAAGGCCTAGTTACAATTTTCTCTACGCTTATGTGTTTTATGATTTCTAAATCTCTTCTTAACAATAATACCAAGATGGCGGTCCTGCGCTAAGTCTGGAGTTTTGCAGAATATAAAACAATTGTCAGTCAAAGGACTCTTTTTCCTGATATTGGCGTCACCCTCACAGAATAGAAGTAATGGGACTGAATGAAATGACTTCTTCAAAACTAGGTACCCTTTCGAGAATGTTACATGTTCTCCTGTCGTGTATTTAGCGACGCTGTCACTATTTTTCACTTAAGAGAATACACATCAGCAAAAGTCCACATGAAACGTTCTTACACTGTATTCGTGTTTTATGTAGATAGCGGCAGGTTCGCTCATAGCAAGCTGGAATGGCTAGTCTGTTTTTTTAAGTCGATGCAATTGAGATATCAGACCTACTACCCCACCCCTTCACCGCACCTTACTGACTTCGTATGTACCCAAATCACTAGCAAAATTAAATTTTCCTCTGTAGCTCCGCCCTTCTCCCAATATTCCGAGTAATTTACTATTACACCCCGTCATTTTGGTTGGGAAGAGAACGATGTATGGCTACGTAAGTAAAATCTCCCAGGCCATGAAGAAGGGCTTATATTCAACTCAGAAGTATGAATTTTAGCCGCCTACGTTGTGTCCTGTAAAAGCATGTCTGCCGAGTTTATAACATAGACAGTGCGTCTGAGTAACGCTCGTTTCTTATCCCACACAAAACATGCTGTTGTAATTCTATAGCCTTAATATTAACATAAAATCGGCCACGGCTGGTTTATCTACCATCTCTTCTGATTTCATCGGGCTTAATATTCAGCTACATTACTTATCTTTAACATCCAAAGTCGTCAGATCTACAGCGTAAGACCTATGAGTGACCTGATATAAGACGCATGATAGCCATCTTTCATTTTATCCACGCATAAAACCTGTGTTTTCCGATTCTTGAAATAAGACTCCAGCAACCAACATACTGTAGCGTAAATAATTCAGTCAGCTGTGGTCAAAATGCCACGATAAAATGCAGATTGTGTTTGTGTTAGTAAATATTCCTAAATCTTCAAGATTGGGTTTCATTTGACTCCCTGATGCAAGCAAACATTTGCACACGGTTCCAATCTTGCCAGGATTGAAGGCTGTCTTGTCGGAGGTCTTATTTGTGGCTTTCTGTCCAGGAGAATGCCGAGGGAAAGACCTTCAAATAGACCGCCTCTTAAATCCCTATCTATTTACTATTCATGTTCAGCAGATCGAATTGTTAACATACATGAAACAGCACCTTTAAATGACCTAATATTAGTAAATCAAAATCAAATGCTAGAAAAAACATTTTAATCTATCAGAAATTCAAGCAGTGGGTGCGGATTATACTACATGGATTCAGACAAAATATCTGTTTATTGGTTGAGTCGCAACCAGGATATATTTCTTTGTATGTGACTGCCAATACTAGGGTGCTGTATGCAGAGGATCTCTATAATTTTTATCATTTCAAAGTGAAGCTGATTCATTTTACGTGTGTTTTATGTTCCCTGCTGCTCCTGTATGATCTGACCTTGAGGTCTTGAAGCGTCAGGAACACTGCTGCAGGAACCTCAAACCTCGCTGTGTCGTAGTTTATTAGATTTTACTTTTCTACCGGTAAGAGTTCGCTTATATAAATCTCGTACTTTCCTGTTGTTTTATTTCCTAAGTTGCGGAATTATTAAAGCATTTTAGTTCCATATACCTCGTATTTTCATAAACAGTTCTTTTCAGGCATTTATAATCGACGTTTACCCTTTAAATTATGACAATGTTTTTGTACCTATTCTACTCAAAAAATTATTCTCTTATGTATTCCAGTCTTCACAGTTTTCCAAAATAGCTGGGATGAAAAAGCATTTCAAATGACTGATATGGAGCATTTCCAGAATGCTCTTCATGTCTCTTTAGTTTAAGTACCCGAACAGACTTTATATTATTCATACCGTGTATAGTTTATTCATTAAGTACAAATTATACCAACTAATGCACTGTCATTATTAAATATGGTCTTATATTACAATACTATTCTCCATGGAGCATAGTGTTGTAATATAAGAACATTTATTATTGAATATGCTGCATGGAGCAGAGTATTGTGTTATAAGGACACATTAAATAATAACAGTGCATTAGTTGGTATAATTTGTACTTACGCTAACAGAATCAAATGAAGATTATAGCTGCATATTAAGGAGAAGTTACTATGTAACTTTTCTTTACCTCCTATTACTTGTTGTTAAGCAGACGCTGTATTTGCAGTGTAAAGAACTTTAATTAGCTCCAATCGGGTAGCAAAAGCGGAGTTCTTATAAAATAATAGATATAAACCACGTGAACGTAAAGCTGTAGAGAAAGAGCTCCAAACGTCCTCGTGGGTTTTACTGTATGTTGGTTAAGGGTTTCTTTTTAAAACTTAGAAGGATGTCGTCTTGCTGAGGAACATCTGTCCCGCAGTTTCGATGCTCGTCTTTGTCCCCATGCAAATGTGTCTGAGTCAAAGTTGAATCCCAGAATGGGAGGACGGTGCTTACCTAGTGTCTTTGTCCAAGCGTAGCTCATTTGAAGACAATGAAAACAGCATTCGTTTAAAACGGCTTAACTTATGTCAATACGCAAAATAAACGTAGAAATGCGAAATCCGAAAGCAGAGGTAGTCACAGGAAGACGGAGGAAGCTGCATAAAGAGGAAATTTATAATTTGTACAGTTCTGTAAATATTAATAAGAGTAAGTGAAGTAATCAATGAAAGCGACGTGCGGCACGAGGAGGGAGGTGAGGGAGACATAAGATTCTGGTAAGAAAATCTGAACGAAAAGTAAAATTGGGAGGTCTTGCTTAATTGAGCACATAATATTCAGATGTGTCTTGGAGAAAGGGAAAAGCAGGAAAATGTGGAATGCATTTATTTTGGCGTGGATGGGAGTCAATTTGATGGACGTGGGGGTTACATACAGGATTTGAAACTGTGGACGACCAGCGGACAGTATTAGCTTCTTACGAGGGCTCTGCTCCATAATGCTTCAGTAGTCTGTACAAGAAGAAATGAAAGGTTAATTTTATTGTATTAGCTTCAAGGAGAAACCGGGATATCTCAGTGAATGTAGGTACTGTAAAACGGACTAGACGACCTGGAAAAAGGGGCACGATTCCTGACAAGCACAGGGTTCACTCTGGTCTTCACAGTATTTCAGACTGACTACGGGTTCCACGCGACTTCCTGTGGAACCTGCAGAGCGGGCACTAGGAGCGGTTCCTCGACAGCCAGGGCCGTCGGGGAGGGAACTTGGCTACTTGCTTCCCTTTAGAGCCGAGGGTGCGAATGCGCGGAGCTGTGCTTCCATTCCCCATATTCCATGGCGTGGTGATTAATTCAGCACAGGGACTACTTTAACTTAAACTTTAAATGATCTACACAATGACTGAACTTATATGCACAAATTGCATTTATATGAACGGAGAGTTTGTTAGTGGTGTTTGATACTTAAGTTTTTTGACGGTGCCTTTTAGAATTCACAATTTATGTAGCGGGACTGATTAGAACTACAGTTGGCTTGGTTTTTTTGTCTGCTGTGTTTCAACTGCAGTGTTCGTGTAGTATCGATCTGAAAGACGTGTTTGTTCTCACGCTATTTAACGACGCTTTTCCCACTACAGCGCCTTTGTAGCCTCGATGTGAAGGAGTAGATGGATTCTTAGGATATTGAGGGACGCAATTTCAAATGAACAATTTATAAAACGTTAATATTGTCTGTGTGCTAAAACTGTTACACCTAATTAAACACCTACGGAGTATTTCTGCTTTCCGTACGCTTTTCAGAGTAAATTCTTTGGTCCCTGAACAAATCTGTTGACGAAGTTTAGTCTAAGTGACTAATAACATTGTTAAATAAACATTTAAAAGTAAACGAGTAAACAACTGCAGATATTATATAATTTTTTTGAATGAACCAATTAAAAGTCCATCTCCGACATACAAGTTTTCCCTACGGAGTAAGATATGACACACATGTTATACTTTGTGTACTAAATATCCTGTAGTCTCGAATAACATACTGCGTACAAGATATTTATTTTTGAACTACCTGTTACAAAATCAAATTCCTCTTGTCCTGACTGTACTAGAGTAGTCTTCTTCCTTTGAACTCTGTGGGTATCTGTACGTAGTATACTGACACTTCACATGCATGCGTTTCCGTCTGTTTGTGTCTAGATATTTGCATCTCTGATCCTTTTCATCACTTCTCGTGCCTCTTTCATCCCATTCCCTGCATGTTTTCTTTCTAAAGCAGCAAACTGAATAATTCACGTGCACCTCCGCTGCACGCGCTTAGTTCCTTGGCAAACAGATCTGTGCTTGCGGAAACAGAATCCTTCCCGTGTCTCCGGCCCGCTGTCACCAGCTGGATGGGAGAAGTTTTGAGTCCCGCAGCAAACTCTGACACTGCCGTAATTAAAGACAACTGACACGAAGGGCTTTGCGGAAGGGAGGGTGTGTACTTTAAATTTGGCTTAAAATGGAACTTGATTTTATTAACATGCACAGAATTTAACGACGCTTTTTATTTATTGTTGCTAGTGGAAAAGGCTCGGTGAAAATTGAATATGAAGTCTTTTACAGAAACAATTATGTGCAAGTCGAGGTCGTCTGACGACTAAAGCCGTCTGTCAGACACAGATAATACAGATAATGGGACAATTAGAAGACTTTGTTGCACATAGATCTGTCAACCAATGAATAGGTCCAAGGATATTAAAGACACCATTTCAGATTAAGAAAGTATATGGGGTCCCGAGATATGGGAATTTGATTTTTGAATTTTAAAGGCACCGAGTCCAATCTGTCATTCGTCGGGCGTCCCTTCTGACTACAGTGCGGTTCTGCCAGGCGTCAGAACCCGCCTTCTTTTTCGGCTTTGTGTGTATTTATATACATGTTTTTCCCCTGCCTATATATGACTTCCGATCTACGGAGCTATTTACAGGGGAGTGTAGGCAGAATATACGCATCTTCGTCTGTCCAGGCCTTGCACTGTACGTACTGCAGATGATGCCTTAGCTTACTTAAATCTTTCTGCAACGGCAGTGCAGTCACTTGAACGGTTGTAAGCTTGACTGCCGCCACGTTTAATCTTCTCATTTTTCCTGTTTTATGCTTCGCCTTGTCCTGTATTGCCAACATTTTCATTCTCTCGTATGGCTTCTGTTTGCTGCGTTTATAATTCTGTAATATAAACATACACCTAAAGAACTGTGCACTCCAAATAGAGTTTGCGGGTCGATGTACGTAATGAGGTCAGTGTTTGGAAGGAGGCTTCATGGAATTTTTCCACGTACCCTCTCGGACTTTGCCTGTACAGATTAAGGAACACCAAGAAAAACTTCACTAAGGATAGCCCGAACACGGAATAAATTACATACGTGTTTCCTACGGATATATAACGTCAGCGGTGCAGAGAATCTGTTCTGTCTTCAGATTTACGCCTAGTCGAAGGTATCCTTTCCCAGTTAGATGCTTTTTTTTCCTAAATGCAAAGTAGGCCTATAGATTAATTCCAAATTCCTGGCACACTGATTATCTCAAGATGACCCATTACTTCATTACAAACATTATACTGTGCAAGCAAGTGTGCCGAAAGGTTCAAAGGGAATGTTAATTCTTGTATCAAAGTGATGGTGTTCTTATCTTCCAGGTGCCTTTGATTTAGCAGGTTACTTTTGAAACTTTCATGTGACAATTTGTACGTAGCAAAGAAAGAAGGCTTTCAAAGTCTAGTAAGACTAATTAAAATTTAATTTGCATTACGTAGCTCATATTTTCATAATAAATTAGATTAAATCATTAAGGAATTCTTTTTCATTTCGGACTTTTTCTCTTCCAACAAAAATTGTAATTGTCATGCAACAAGTTTTCTTTTTCCCTTACAATTAAAACTTTTGACTTTTATAAGTTACGTGAAGTTAATTACAAAGGACTAACTCCGCTATTGAAAAATATCATACTTTATCGGCATTTTCATGAGGCGAAAAAACTACTCGATATTTTATAGCGCAGATTCTAACTACAGGAACTTAGCTAAGTCTGTTGACGAGAATGAGTTTTATCCAGACTGATTATATGTACTGGCTAAAGTATTATATATTCCACTGACACTACATATAGACAGAAGGAAAATAATACTTAAAACGAGCTCAAATTTAAGGGTAAAGGAAATACCACGAAGATAAACAGAGTTAATAAAAGCAAATAATCACAAGTAAGAGGAATACAGGTCATTTAATGACACAGTATCGGCTGGAAATAAAAACTGGAAGAATGGTTAGAAATTAAGCGTAAAAGAGAAAACAAAAATAAAATTATAATATAAGGAAACGAAGAACACAGAAGGAAACAAAGAGTAATTAGATAACGAAATGAGGAACATTAACGTTATTTTATTAATCGATATATTTGTTGGAAATTTTAGTCAAAGTTCACACACAGCTCTTTGCGTGAACTATGAGCTGGCTCGGAATGTACTTAGCTGTGTTTGTTATAATGTGCAGAGCCATAGTGCGTGAGCTGTTTCCTTTTGTTCGGTAAATATATTTATTCATTTGCTGCCTCTCTCCTTGTAGACTGTTTTGCTACTACGTGTGTTTGCTGAGTGATGCACGTAGTATCCTTTGTAATCTCATTTCTGTTTTCATTAGCCTGTTTGTCTTACTGACAACATCAGAGTGTCGTTTTATGTGATAACTGTGGTGAGCCTGGGTCTCGTCGTTTCAAATTTGGAACACGATACTCGATAAAATCTGTATGTCATGGGAGGAAATCCCGACGCCGCATATAAAATTCCTTTCAATCAGACATAATAATACTGTGGACGCACCAACTTGTGAGACGGGAGCGGCACTCGCGACGCTTAATTTAGGATTATTAAACGATATATGGCAATTGAAGTTAAGAAAATTATTCAGTTTTTGTTTAGATGATATCTTAGTGGTGTGTAAAATAATCTAGCACCACGGGAAAAATTTCTTCGACTTTCGGTTTGACGGCGAAAACTAAAGAACTGAAACATGTGGAGGTGGTTACTGCACAAACCTGCAGAATGCACGCGAAGTATATTTTCTGATTCGAAAGATACACGTGTGAGGAGCTACCAGAATTTGCAGTTATGTCCAAAAATATTTAAAGAAAGCAGAATCTCGTCTTAAGTAACGATTATTTCTGACAATACAACAGAACAATTAAAGTGCACAGGCGTGTGTAGGACTGTATGTTTATAGGCTACAATATGAAAGCGGGCTTTGTGTGTTCTGCTTGGAACTGTTTGCTTTGACCTAAATAAAAACAAGTGTTCTATCAGATCCTTACAAAAATTCCTTTTGTGTAAAATATTTTCTCTTGAAGACTGTTGAGCTGACAGTAACATTTCAATAAAAGCAATTTCTCGCTTGATGATGTATACGTAATTCCTATTCCAGACTGCGTTTAACTTCTGGCGATACGTGCAGTAATGTAATGGTCTCGTCTGCTGTGTTAGCCATGCCTGGATGTCATTTCCAACTATTCTACTCTCTGTGTTCTTGAGATCTTCGCCATTTTGTAACCTTTCTTCATTCCCTTCTTTTCATCTTCTGCGTACTCTTCATCCTGCTTGCTCTTCGTCTGCATTGTGAGCAGTAACTAAACTGTGAATTTTGAAGTGCAGAGTAACATAGTTTCAGTACTCCCTTATTCATGTTTGTTGCTGCCAGCTTCCTGTCTCTTTACCTTATTTCTTCTCTCGTCTGCGCGAAACGTCAGTCTGTAAAAATCTAGTTAAAAACTAATTTACTTTTATCCTCTGAAGAAAATCCTTTTACTGCAATGCTGAAAGGCGGACATAGAAAAAAGTCAATAAATTTAGACTTAAGTGAACTCCATGTTTATTTGTTTGTAAAAATGAAAAATTGGCCTGTGCATTTAAGAAGCAGGCACTCGACTTGCGTTACTCTCGTGTAAGATAACGTTCCCAATATTGATTTCTTTACTCGGAAAATCGATACAAATAAATGTTTATCTGTAACCGCTTAAAGAGAGTTTGATGACGACTTTAAGAAGAAATTGCAGGCGCATATTTTTGAGCAATATTTTTAGCGATTTCCACTCGAAACCCACATACAAACGCATGCACGTCTTCGAACACAAGTCTGTTATGGTCTTCCAGTTTTAAGAGAATTTGGAATTGGCTGATAATCAACATTAAATTTAATGAAAGTTTATTTAGACCTTCTAGGGTGTTGCGCGGAGAGATTGAGATAAGGGCTTATGTAGGGTAACGGGTGCATTTGGCGACTATTGGTTTGGAACTCGCCAACAGTGCTTCACACACAAGTTTTTGGTACGCTTACCATCAATTTATACGCCAGATTTATCATCCATAGCTGCTGTTGTTCAAAATCGTTGCTATCAAGGAAGTAATTGATCTGCGTTCACGCCAGAATTACATCAATGGAATCTGTGTGTTTATTATTACCGTCACAACAGAGAATTTCGAATTTCTGTTATGAATTACACGATTCTTCTCACCTGAAAGCTCAAAAGGATGGTATGGCAAAAGTAGAAGATTTCAAGACGATCAGTCAGCTAGTTCAGGATTTAATGACGTGCCTACAAACGTAGTTAAGGTAAAGTTCACCGTGGAACAGGCCATGAAAGCCCAGAGGGGGAGTAGAGGTATTGCTCTACTCTTTCTTTAACGTCGGCGGTAGATGGAGGTGGGTATTCAACGCGACGCTCCGGCCGCTTTACGCCTGGGAAGAAAGCCCCTTACCCATTGCACGGGAGGCTGGGTGGGCCCCAGTTGCCTGTCTCACGGGTGCGGAAATCCTCCCTCCCGCCGGGATTCAATCCCTGGACCACCCAGCCCGTAATGAGTCACTATACCGTCTACACTATCCCGGCCCACCGCGAACGCAATTACTAGAGCATAGAATACTATACTCCTCCTTTTAGGTGCTTTCGCAAAACAACTGAAAAAAATCGTTTTTAAGCTTCTTCATGCCTGCCCCTCTGTCTGCCTGCCGCTCGCCTGTTGTCTGTTTCCATGCCTACCTGTCTGTCGAAATGACTAAGCCTCTGCTGTCACTTGACGGATTTTCTTGACATTTTATTTTTGGAATTTTTCTAAAATCTGTCGAACAGTTTCAGTTTTGGTTAAAATCTGACAAAATTAACAGACACTTTGCATAACACGATAATACCTCGCTGAATTTTTCGTGAGTTAAGGAAAGCCTCAGGAACTAAATTTCGTAACAAATAAAAGCAGAGGTTACGTACCGTACATTTCTCTTAATATCGTGACAAGTACGAGGTAATTAGGACAAATGCGGCGTAGCTAGGAAGGAGAAAGAAGTAATTAACAATATGAACATAATACGGCCCACCGTACGTGCCATGTAAATGTTGGGTAATTGTGGCAAAAATACAAACACACAGTCAGATCTCTGGTCAGACGCTCTCGTATGACAACTGAGAAAATCTGCAACTTATTAAGTGCTATTACAATCTATTCAACTGCAGTCCGTTCAGTATCATTGTACCTATAGAGGAGACCATGAATGAACAATAGTCTTTTGTTTTAACGCATTATTTCTATTTTGTACACGCTGGTACGATACATAGAGGTAAATGTGTGAAGAGTTCTTAAATTAGCTGAAATGGTGTATCTTTTCAAAACAGATATTGTAGGTATTGGAATTAGGACAGTACAACCTAAGTGGACAAGTCAGAGTGCAGTCATCCCAAAGGGCCTCAATGTTACGTTATGCGTACATTTCCTATTCCTTCCTTATGAAATTAATGAAGCTGAAGCATTGGGTTTATTGTACGAGGCAGGATTCCAGACATTTAAACAAATATAATGTCTGTGCTTCTGTTTTAATATGATTTAGATTTCGATAGTAGGTTAATTGTACAGCGATCAAATATTCCTACTTGGCCCCAGTAGTTATTTGGCTTTATGGAAAACGCGCTCCATATGGAAGACGTTTTTCATACAATATATTTTCGTATTCGCTAGATACCTGCACATATGTAGATCAGTTTTAAGAGCCAGTTCCTCTAAACACATGTAAATATTTTAACTACTAAACTCTACAGCCAGTCCGTGGAATACTACTGTTGATTACGACAGAGGCACTTCCCGTTTCCTGTGCAGAAGTACGTAGATTCGGATATGCACCGGACATTTTTATGGCTCTCAACTTGACATTCAGCGAGACCTACTGTCGCACAAATAATTTCGCTGAGTGTTTACTTACAAACTCATCAGCTGCTGTAACTTATTTGAACTCTACACCATGTTGTTTCTTTTCTTGCAAGTAATCAGACATATTGCTTAATTACTGGGGTATAATAAATTGGGAATATGTCATGGAATGAATTATCTGCTCTTGTGAGGACTATTCCAGAGATTTCAAGTATTGTTTCTTACAGGCTATTGATTCTTGATAGGTTAAAATCTAAATCGTAGTTTGTAGCTTATGAGAGCATATACTTTGAATTGCACTTGTGCTCAGTTAATTTAGAAATAGGTCAACATTTTGCATATGACCTGGTTTCGGTTATTCTGTTCACCTGAATTATTCACAGACTTTCGCCACAAGCTGTTAGACATTCAGCTAGTGAAGATGTTCCTCCTAGTTCGTGCAGACTGAAGTTTCATTATCATGTGCACAGCAGAACGCTACTGGACCCAGTCCAAACATCCTGTTTATCCTTTTGATACTATCCTACCGTCTACACTCAGGTGTCCAAATTGTTGCTTCCCTTGAGGTTTCCCACCGTAGAGCTTCCAAAGCAGAGACCCTGTTTAACTTTTTTTTGTATGCCGATAAATTTTAGAGTGAAGATTTTCTTACCCAACGCCATACCGTAAGCTGAAGAACAATTTCTTAATTCCATTTTCCCATCTACCCGTCCTGTGTGGAGACCACCGTCTCCTATCGCAAGCTGAGGGCCCAGAATGCTTTTGTGATAAAGGTTTGTTTCTGGACAGGAAGTTTAAATGCCGTACCCACTGTATTTAAAAGGGTGTGCTGCACCATGAGTAATTTAGGTCAACCTTGACCGTTGGTGCCGTAATCGACCTTCTGACGTTAGGTTCGTTCACTCGTACTTTCCCGTTCCGTGCACTACGTCAGCATTGTCAGCGATCACGTCACAGTGTACCTCCCACATTTCCTCATCCTTCACCGAAGTTGTTAATGGCAATATCTCCAAGTATGTATATTCGTGACTTAAGTTCACGTGTTCCTTGGCTCTGGCTGAGTTCAGTATGCTTCTGTTTCAAAACAAAACAACTGCCTGCAGAACTCATAAAACCTGTTTTCCTGTTGCTTCAAATTTCTCGTTCTCTATGTCTGTATTATTATTGATTTTGTTGTTTCATTCCGTTTTATTTTTGTGAAGAGCTTGTTACGTAATAATAATAATAATAATAATAATAATGACAATAATAATAATAAAGTTCTTTATTATTACTGTCCTGACACAACAGCCATAAGACCAATTGCAGGGAGAGCACAGGAACGTGCACAAATAACATACAACAAAGGAAAATACGTAGAAAGGTGGTAGTGAGAAATCATATCTAAAACAGTGTTAATAATAATACAATTAATGAAGAAAAATTTGATAAGAGAGATTCTTCCTAAATATATTGACGGTACAGTTCCATTCAGTTCATTTATTGACGTGCAGGCTTAGCAGCTCAGGGCCAGTTGCTAAGTGAACACTTGAATGCGAAACACAGAAATACATAGATACTGCACAATTGCGTGGCAAACGCAAAAAGGCAGAAAGAAAATACAAAGTGTACTCAAATTATTTACAAATATTCTACCTGAATTAAACGCATAATTCATACGAAAAGCCAGTGACCGAACTGTAACGTAAAATCTGTTTCAGTTACATAGTAAAAATATCTACATCTAAAAACGTTAATTAAAACAGACCTTCTACTGAATAATAAAAATAAAATAATTTATTATTATTATTATTATTATTATTATTATTATTATTATTATTATTATTACTACTTAACCGTGTCTCAAGTGCATGTTTGCAAGGGCTGTGGTTGCTAAAGCCAAGTCTTCTACAGTACACATCCCTTATATTAATCCTTATGGTCTGTATCATTTTCACAGTCCATTATATATCGGCTCCTATTTACAATCATTATTCATTATTTTTCTCGATTATTCGTGTCTGTTACGCAAGTCCGCATTATGTTTGCTTTACATTTGCCGGAGATAACTTCATAGATATGCGAAGTCGCTATATTTGTAGGGGTAGTTGTTGACTTACATTGTTTCATAAGTAATGTGTAGATATATTTATGATTTACCGCCATACCAAATTTCATATTCGTAGATCCAGTTGGTCACTGATACCATGGAACTGCGAAATAAAGACAATTTTGCGTGACTGCCAGAGTGATATTTGTTATAAAAGTCGCATGAATAAAGTTGCATAATTTTGCAAGGCCTACTAACTGCCATAATTTTAGGGCCCTTAATAAAGTGGCGATAATGTTGCTACAGCCTCACAATTTGCCTCCACGTCGTTAAGTTGCAATAGCTGCTCATTGCTGATTGGCCAACTGTGAGTTTATATGCTGTATAATCAGTCTGTTGCACGGAATATGGAAAATATTGAGTTATAAAGTAGAACTCCAATTGGCCTTTAATAGCGTAACGTTATTGCCGAATTTGATAACATTTTTCATGTAGATAGGGATTAAAACTGGGAAACCAACGTAACATAATTACCCATCTTCTTCTAACTCCGGTTTGCGAATGGGTTGGAGCTGCTGTATACATCCGCCTGCATAGACATGTCATGGGGTGACCTTTACCACTACACAGCATCATTATCCCGTAAGTATATTTTTTAGTCCCGTTAGGAAGGAAAGCAAGCTAATGAACTGAGCTCACGCGTACCTACTTTGCACAAATGAATCTGATAGTTTTATTTCAGAGAAAATATTCAGTTCAGGGCGTTCGCGTTCCTCCATTAAAGTAAGCAATATTTGACAGGACTGTCACGTGTCTCTCACCTTTCGCATTGCCTTGAAATTCAATTGCCTCGAGTCACTTACTGTGTGTAGCAGTTAAACTGATTTATACTGGAGTGGATACAGTTATGTCTTTGAAGGCAGCTTATTTTGTTGCAGCGACTCAGAAATAAAATATTTCCGTGGCCGCATTTAAAATTTGGAATCTAATTCTCTGGCCAAATAACTTTCAAGTATGATTTTACAAGTATGGTGTATCTTGAAGAGATATTATTAACGTGCAGTGTTAAGTTAACTATGAGGAAGATATGTTAAAATTAATTTACCGCACTTCGCTAAGTTGTAAATATTCAGTGGACTTGCTGCCACACCTATGGCAACCCATGACCAAGTGCACATTCGAAGGTGCAGAATTGCAGCCGCGTAGCGCAGACACACAACACCAGCATAACTAACTAAGTAACTAACTAACTAACTAACTAACTCCATGGAGCAGAGGCCTTCTTGAGAAGCTAACAGTTTCTCAGCTAGTCAAGAAATTCCCCGCATTTTATGGAACCCGAAGGTTCATTACCGCATTCACAAGAGCCCGCCACCTGTCCCTATCCTGAGCCAG
>BLKM01011093.1:5425646-5531707 GCA_013340265.1 Coptotermes formosanus | reverse complement strand
AAAGGATGTTGGATAGAATTTTGTACGTAGTCGACAAAAGTGATATGCCTCGATAGTTATTGCAATCTGTCTTATCACCCTTCTTATAAATAGGCACAATGACCGACTCCTTCCATTCCTCAGGCAATTCCTCCTTATTCCAAATAGAAATAATAAGTTTATGGATTTCAGACCGAATAATCCTACCCCCTGCTTTAATCAATTCTGCTGGAATCTGATCAATACCTGGTGATTTGTGGCTTTTTAGTTTTCCAATAGCCATCTCACAACACCAGCATAAAAATATTAAATTAATTTGCACAAGGTACGAAGAAAACTGGTCTAAACCTGGAAAAAATATTTTTAATTGAAGACTGACTTACCTACTCGTCATGAAGATGCCTGGTGGCTGCATTTGAGATTTTCTCCCTTACTTTTATAGAAGCGCTGTTGATTGCATGTCCCTTTGTCGGCCGTCTTCGTGATTCGAGTCTTTCAGTTTTAGGATGTAGGCCTATAAACACTCGGCTGGTCAAGAAGTTCCCTGCTTTACTGAATCCGACAGTGGACAGTCCCATTAAAGTACCAGCCTCTGAACATGTCTTCAGTCAATTCAGCCCGTCACATATTAGAACTTGTTCCTTAAATCCACTGTAATTACTGATATTTCCTTGTACTTCTACGCGTTCCGAAAGATATTTTCTCATGTCAAATTCCAAAGGAATTATTCCTGCATATATTCTACTTATCTAATTTGTAGGCATCATATATTTTCCACATTTCGCATCTTTCTTATTTAAAACACACGAATACTCCAAAATGAAACTCCTCTATTCTTCCCTATCGTCTTTGTTAGAACTCCCATATGTTACGTGCAGTGGCTGTGTACCAGATGTTACTCAGACCGGGTTTGTAATTAGTCACATCATGCACGTTTAAAATACCGTGTTGCCTATCTGGTCCTGTTCGCTCGTTTTTACGTCCGTCTTTGTCCTTTGTTTCAGCGTCGGACATCAGCCTTATTAACACTAATTGACCACTGTCCTATTAACAATAATCCTCAAAGCGGCCAAATCCCTAAAGCCGATTCTACGGACAGACTAATTGACCAATTGTGGTGAAATGCGCTGTGTGCAGCATGTTATTGGTAGTAAATCCATCTTTCTATTTCCTAAATACTTTCCATCAACAGTAACAATATATGGATGGTAGGGCAAACTTATGACGTCGGATAGAAAAGCGCTAGCACCATCGGGCCAATAAGAATCTCGAAGTCCCTTATGAAGTAATACGTATTTGCAAAATACAGTCTTGAAGAGACAGAAGTCATCAATCTGCGAAACGTGCGAAATATTTTCTTCGACTGGGAAACTATGATTTGAGGCGCAAACTTTACGCTGTCTTCTATTAAATTATGCGTGGATTATTTCTGCATCATGGCCTACTCTGTTCTAGTGACAGTGCAAGTTTTGTTGATGTAATTACTGTGAACCTCCTTCTCTTACAGTTACAGTGAATTTTGTTCTGTTGTGGTTACAGTGAATGCCATTCTTTTGCGGTCACACTGAATCTATTCTGTTGTTGCTGCTGCTGCTGCTGCTGCTGCTGCAGTGAGTTTAATTACAGACGCAAATTAAGATAGACAGTGGCTGCCATTTTCTACTCTAAGAACACAGACTGGTTTATTGTGGCGTATGGATTCAGTGCCCTGCTATTTATTACACAGTAATTAAATTTAGAATTCTTAACATACGTGGAATTTCTTGACCAGCAGAAATGTCAAATTTTGAGATTCCGACAAGAAGAAAAACAGTAAATAAAAAAAACAAAAATTATAACAAACATGTACAATTACTTGGAACCCACTCCCTCAAGCGAAAGAGAAGAAGATGTTACAAACAAATTAAAAACATTTTTAGACATAAGGAAATTATTCATCAAGTTCTCAAACCTTCTTAAGTCCAGGTGTAAACCAGAAGGAACAAGGAATCCAGGATACCTACTAAACGACTTCTGGGTTGTGGTATTGTGACTGGACGCGGCCATGAATTAACCCCTCGAAGTGTAGTGATGATGATGACGACGCCGCCGCCGCCGACGACGACGACGACGATTATAATCCTCTTCAGCATCGTTATCATGACGACGGCTGAGTTTCATGACAAAAATGTATAACCTACGTAAAAAGTTAGAAAACATCCGCAGATCGCAATATTTCTGGCACTTTCGTATAACCCTAGCATACATAGGAACAGTGGTAAAGTTGGTAGCCAAGCTGAGTATGGTGACAAAGTAACACTGGATCACTTAGATACGGCTACATTTGTAACGCATTAATAAGCAAGGCATTCATAGCAGCCATGCCAAATATAAGAACACTGATAGTAATGGTAAGCGCAATAATTTTTAACAAGGGTAACTACACTACCAAGACGAGCACTGGTAGCTTTGATAAACAGGGTAACCATGGTAATTATGAAAACAATGCTAGAGTTAGTAACCAAAGAAGTCGTAAATGCGCGTTAGGCATATGTGAATTGTCAGTTATTTTATTCCGATTTGAAAGAGGGACTGTGTAGACAGGTTCCGGCATAAATCTCTAGTGCAGTATTTCACTAACATCCGTCCGGTTGGAGACGAATTGTTCCTCCCGGGGGGGGGGGGGGGGCGGGGGGGGGGCCTAAAAAAAAGAGACGTACATGACGAAGTTAATAGTTGCTTTAAGCAATTTTCTCTCGAAGCTCCTAAAAGCTATCGCAGCTTCCGTGCGCACTTTGTTCTCATGAGGAACAGAAGACGCGTTAGAGGTTCATATTCAATTGAAAGCATAAAAACATTCACTAATGGAGAATGCGACTTGGAAGATGGACGAGAAGGCGAACTGAGAATTGGGGTCACAGTCTGGTGAAATTAGACGGTATTGGGAACCGAGCTGAATCTGAGGTCACGGAATGGAATCCGTTCTTGCATAAATTCCTTTACCTTCACAGCTTAAATCAACTGAGCTTGCCTAGTAATATTTTAACGTTTCTTGGAAACTTACTGTTAGTGGAGAAGTTGTGATTTCCCATTGAGTTACTTGAGTGTGTTGAAGTAGCTTGGTTTGATTTATGCTGATTGTGGTTGGGATTCTATACAAACCGCAGTCCGGGGTGTAATTTCAACTGAAGGAAACTCTTAATTTCACCAGAAGCACAAACCATCAACGTAGATCAGTGTCTGTCTTGTATTAAGAATGTCTTTGATTAGCATTTCCGGCGAAAGGTGAATTCCTTCACGTCCCCCTTCCGAATAAATTCCATCGTCGTCCTTTAAAACGTAGCAGTTAGAGGCGGTCAATATATATACGTACCTATACTTCTAAGGAAACTGGAGTTTCATTACCGTGTGCACATGTATAAGCCACTGGACATTAGTTTGATCCGATGTATTTCAGTTTCGATCTTCACTCTCCTTTTCTCTGAAATCTATCTTAACCCTTTAAAGACGAATCATATGTGTTTTATATAAGGAGTCAGTGCGTACCGCGCTGTAAACACTCTCCACTTCGGTTATAAAAACCAATCTTTTAATGTTTTATAAGGCAAAAGTTGCTGTTTGTTCTGAGATCCGTACAAAACACATAAACGCAATGTGGGTACCACGTAGAATTTTTAAATCTTAAACCTGGTAGTACATAAAGTTACCGCTAGGCTTTAAAAGGTTAATATTTATTTTCATCACTGTCGAGGATGTACACGTGACCTCGTTAATAACTGCCAAGTTGCCTGACCTATATTTTGCATTCATTTGTCTACGCCGCTGCAGATTGTGTTTGTCTCCCATTTCTTCTCCTGTGAAGTAACTAAATTAGTCAAATCTTTTAGAAGCTCATAGTTCCGCAGCCAGTTAATAATCCTCCCCACCTTCTGTGGAACCCAGCATTACGCTACAATATTCGTCTCGATTTTAGACAATTCACCCTAATAGTGTTAAATAAATTATATAAATTGTGAATGGTATTTGATTTTTTTTCCGCTATTACCTTATTCTTTGGATGGAAATATTTCATCACTTCATTGTCAGACGTCCTGAAGCTTTGTTATTCACTTTGAGACACCAATAATAGAAAACATAAAGACAAGAACTGAAAATTTAATTATTGTATGTCTTAATATTTAGGGGTTTTTGGAGAAAACAGACGCTGAAGTGAAAAAGGTTAACTTCCTTTTCTTCATCATAAACCTGTCAATTTTATTGTATCCATCTGTCTATCTATCTGTTCATCCATTCATCCATCCATCCATCAGTCCGTCCGTCCTTCCGTCTGTCTGTCTGTCTCTCTGTCTGTCTGCCTGCCTGCCTGCCTGCCTGTCTGTCCGTCCGTCTGTCTATTATCCATCTGGGTCTCTCGGTCTGTCTGTCTATCTGACTGACTTTCTCTGTATTCTACACTGAAAAACGTAAAGGGGATTTAATTTTGCTTCTTATCCTTGGATTGCGTGGGACCGAGAACGAATTTTATGCATTTTCTCTAACGTGGCTCACCATGAAGTAATTTACACATAATATGAAATACAGATGGTCTAAAGCTTTTATTGGAAAGTTTTTGGTATAATTAACATTTAAGTAAATACAGAGACAGATTGGTTTTCTAGATTCTATCCAATATCAGCAAAACTGAATCAGTAAATTTTTGCTAGCAACATAAGGCCAACAAAGGAGTTTGCTTTCTTTGTCTTGCTGCCGCAAAGTGTCCTTACATGCGTCATTACCAGTTGGTTTTCATAACGCATTTTTCTCGTAAACGTAATGACACTTGTTATGGTTGTTTGCGTATGATATATTCAGAGTTTAAACATTACAGTGCCTGAATTGTGGTAGGTTATAGTAACAGAAGGGGCACGCGGTGGCGCAGTTGGATGAGGCACTGAACTACAAACCGGAAGATCGCGGTTTCTATTCCCGATGGTGTCATTGAAATTTTTCATTGACATAATCCTTTCGGTCGTACTATGGCCGTGTTTCGACCCAGCCTCTAACAGAAATGAGTACCAGGAATATTTCCTGTGGGTGTAAAGGGGGGCGGTGCGCAGGGCTGACAACCTTACCACCTTCATGTGCCGATTGTCTTGAAATCTGGGAGCCTCAACTTCCTGGAACCCTACGGGCTTGTCCAGGCCTGCAATGGGATTGCTTTTTTATAGTAATGGAAGAAAATTTTTAAATGGAGGAATATAGATTATTTAGAGAGGTACCCTATATTGAAGGAGATATGAACTGTAAACAACCTGTACTGAATTTGCATGTGTAACAAATAAAAATCAAGATGAATGAGTTTACATAATCACAACTCATTTGGAAAACATTGTTCTTGAAACTGAAATAGACTACAATTTGTCGTCCTTTTTGTGTTCTTAGACTAGCAAACGTTGGTGATATTTTAATACGTCATTGTCCTTTATTTTCATTCATTGCGGAAACAAGTCCACTCTTGGTGGATATAACGACATTGCACAATGAGAAAGTTACGTACTTATATTTTATTATGTTTCTTACTTAATGCATAAAATAAACAATTATAGACCTTTGTGACATTTTGCATTCGATGTTGTTTACTCTTTACGAAACTTCGTTTTTATTAAATTAATAAACTTAGATGCGAGCCGTACGTGCGAGAGAAATAGCATAAACGTATTGGACCTTTAGTAACGAAAATGAAATTTACTCCACGATGTTTGGCTTAGATTCCCATAGCCATCTGTAGTCGCAAACCGCTGGATACTCACGACGATTAAACATACGGCTACCAGATATACACATCTCCCCCACTATCCGTTAATTTTATTCATACAACACAAAAGGAGTTTCATGTAAGTGGTACGTAATGAATTTATCGAAAGTTTGTTCGTCTAAATTAATAGAGCATTAACTTGGATGAAATATTAACCTATCGTACGTCGCACCATTAGAGTGCTTTATTGCCAGCTGCGTAAGTGCGGCTAATAAAGAACTACACTGATATGATCCTTTGGCTTTGTTGGAATGCGAAACCCATTAACCCTCGCCAGCAACAAGCTAATTAGACACCTAATGCGGGAACAGACAGAAAAATGTGCGTGACGTATTAGCTGAGACTGAATTAAGTCATTATAAACATTTAACTAATGCTGTATAATGATATTTCCAGCTTGTTGTAAATTAGAATATAAAATTATGCTTCTGCGTGCGCCAGAAACTTCTTTCTTCTTAATTATAACAACAAAATAAAAGTATGGTTATTCGGCAAAATGAATAAATCTGCTTATAAAAATTTAAAACCAAAACATTTCTAGACTTTTATTACAGATTATCCTTTCAGCATGCGCAATTGTTATGCAAGTAACGTGACTGAGTTCTGCGGCGTCTTTCCCATTCATCGTCGAAGCTTCTGGAACCGCCAATCATAGTCCCGAACTCTACATGTATGCAAGTGTACTCTAATAATGTGTCGACTCTGGACTCAAATATTTCACGCAGTCGTAGCATTTAAGCAGCATGGTTAATGGCTGGAGTTTAGATGGATGTTGACAACATGCGGTATGCCCACCCGTGTTTTGTAGCATGGTGAGCTGCTACACAGGAGCAGGTCTCTACGGATTTCAGTTCTGCAGGTTCTGTATTCGTGTGGTGGAAATCGTAGGGAAACATACACCCATAAAAAGTAATTCCCAACTAATTGGTGTGAGATTCCTGGAAATATTTATCTTCATAGTCACTGCCGTCAGGGCATCAGACCTCGTAAGATGTCAGCCGTGAGGTTTCGACCGTGATACACATTCATAGTGTGGTGTTGAGTGATGCGGCACCGTCAGGTGCGTGCCAATGTTTCGGCAGAACATGTCACATCTGTCTTCAGGGTAGAACTGTGAATTGTCGTGAGGCAGAATAATATGTGCACAACAAAGATATTCATAAAATTGTAGACATCTAAATGACGCCATCTTTGTCTCTTTTTAGGAATGTGTTAGAATTTGATTTTGGTGCAAAAATGAAATGTTATTCAACTGAATTCACAAGAGCTATGTTTATTCGAGAGTTTCGGTTTATAGTTCCTGTACCAAATGAAATCAGTACCAAACATATAAACGGCATGACAAACCTGACCTAGGTGTATTTGCTTTATTCACTTATCTCAAAAGCACAAAAACTTTGAAAACTTGGCAGTTGCTTAGGCTAAGTTTTCCCTTTGTTTAATAAAGTACTGCCATATGAAGTGCATGGAGGAATGTAGGTAGCGTGCCACTTATTCTTGACCTCCGTGTTAGTTGGAGTAGAGTGGTCAAGGCCAATCCCCGCCCCTATTACTCCAGGAGAAGTAGCCCCGGGTAAACTTCGGATAGGAGTATGCGTAGGCCCCAGAATCATTTTTGTTCGATTGCGAGCCAAGAAATCCTTACTGTTACCCGGAATCCAAGCCCGATTGTCTGATAGTCCAGGCCGCAACCTAATTCGAAATGAAAACTGAAATATACGGGTCAGAAATTTGCTTTGTGTCACTCATGCGCTAAGTTCTATTTGTTGTACAACAAACAAAGCCCAGCATGTTAGTTAGAATGCAGGTGAGTGCCCACGTTGACACTGGTCTCGCATTGTTTCCTCGCCCCGTCTTGTGTAGCCTTGTCTAGGAAGGACCTGCAGGCGCAGAGAGAGAGCGGGAGAGAGGCACTGCAGATTGACTGCAGAGAGAATCTGCTGTCCGGCCGTCCCCACTCATACGGCAAAGTAGCAGCGCTCACTTCGCACTAAAACGGCAAAGTAGCAGCGCTCACTTCGCACTAAAACGGCAAAGTAGCAACGCTCACTTCGCACTAAAACAGCAAAGTAGCAGCGCTCACTTCGCACTAAAACGCGTCTCTGCTGTCGTCGAGTTTCTTAAACCTCGCGGCTTTCTGGATACTTTTGGATTTTGTGCATTTATCCATCCAGTCACCCACTCAGTCACTGACCCACATAATTTGGCTTAACACAAAAGTAGATCCAACTGTTTGTCCAACACTTCATCCACTCGCCAGACCACCCAATGATCCGTCGATGTACCCTCACTTTATCGACGAACTCAACCAAAACATCAATCTAAAGAGGAAGCGTGTTTTGATGTTATATGTCGTTTTTGCGTTGAACATCGGGTCATTAGCCGCCAGACTTGAATATTTCAATTTTGAAATGATAATTTAATTTTAATTTTTATCTTGTAACTCATTTTATCGGTCGCATCTCTGCGAATTTTCTACGTAGCCAACAGTCAAATTAATCAACCCACACACTGGAAGAAGAGTACAATATGCAATTAAGGCTTATTGCATTAGTATACACTTTCCCTGTTTAGGTATTCCGTCATTGTTCTAAAATATTTATATATTTTAATCAGCAAATGCTATTTACTTTTGGAAAGTCAACAGAACCAAAAGATTTGTTAATATAAAATGTAGTATATGTCTATAATTACCTGAATGCAGCTGTCACGTCCATCCAATGAGACGGCAAAAGGATGAAAATAACAAATTATTGCGGATGAAACTGCTTATTCCAGCCTCACACATCCTATCTTCGAGATGTGACCCCGTGTTGTGTGTTAGATATGTACCGTCTTTACTGAGCAACCAGCTTCCACATTTAGCATAGAACACAAGAAGGAGCCAGAAGATCCTTCCATAATATTAGCAGCACACGGCGTCACTTTCCAGAAGAGAACCTTCTCGGAGTCATTGCCGTTACAGCCCCCGCATATCGGCAAATCTGTCCTTGTCCTTGTGCCTACCCACCAGCACCAGAAGAGAACCTTCTCGGAGTCATTGCCGTTACAGCCCCCGCATATCGACAAATCTGTCCTTGTCCTTGTGCCTACCCACCAGCACCAGTGAAAAGTAGACTTGTAAAACACTCTACGAATTCAGCATCCAAGAATTAGAAGGATATGAGCAGACATTCTAAAGCGCCTGCGATTTTACTTCTGGTACATCTTTGACAAGAGCCTGGATGCGGCCAGGAATTTATGTTAACAGTAAATGTTTCTTCTTTGTGACTTCACGGATTATGCAACTTGGGGATCGGGCTTTTAGAATCATGTTTTCGGCGTGTCATTTTTCTCCCTTTTTCATTCAGTAGGTTTGTAACTACTGTTGTCCGCCCCCTGATATCACAAGGGCTTTCAGTATCTTTCGTCTAAGTGGCAACCTCCTAAAGACAAATTATGTTTTTCACATATTTCCGTACGGGTTTTTCTATAGAAGCTGAATGGAAATCACATGACCCTTCTGTCTAGTTGGCCGGTGGTCTGATCTAGATTCGTACCGAGCAGTTCCACCTCCCGTCTAAACTTCAAGTGCGTTGTTACTACATAACTGAGCTGGGTGAAAAAAGGTTTGAGTGGGAAAGCATTTGGTTTCGTCCGTCTTAGAATTCTTAGTAGACGATAAGGGAGAAGGTCTGTCAGGATACCAAACCTGTAATTCTGCCTAGACGCCTCTGAAACCTAAAGACATTGCTCTTTATTTTTGTACAACTGTCACTGCACTTTTATTATAGCGTTCAGTACTGCCGGTTTACATGCCTTGACGTTGTATAAAGACAGTGTATACTTAATGAGCTTGCTGTGCCTACGTAGTTACTATGTACAAAGTAATAAGGTGATAACTGCTGAGAAATTGTTACAGGGATGCAGGATCTTGAGTGTGGCAAGCGGCTGTTATGATTCAATGCCTGCTGCTGGTATCGCGCTGTAGAAGTCTTGAATAAATGAGTGACAGAGGACGCCAGATCTCTCTCAAAGTAGCGCAGCTACCTCTAGACGATCCGTAAATACTTACTGTATTAAAAGTCTGGTGACCACATGGGTTGGTGGGTGGATGAATTAATGTGTGGGTAGTTCGTGTATGTGATTTAACGACATTGCGAAGGGTTGGTGGTTGGACAGCTGGATTGATATGTGAGTGAATGGATAGATGCTTGGATGGTTGGGAGGGGGGGGGGGGCGGATGGGTTATTGAATGGATGGATTAATGTATGGGTGCTTGCACTGTTCGGTGAGTGAATGGACTGATGCTTGGCTGCGTGAGTGGATTCTTGGATTGGGTGTGTGGATGAATTAATTCACCACAGCAGCTTGATAGGTGTATAGGGAGATGGATGTATGAACGCATGCAAACTACAGTTTCCACAAATTTTGTACAAAGCTTTTTTATTTTATAGAATAATTACAATAGCACTGAAAATAGGGGTTCTTCTAACAATGCGTTTTACCGTACGCTTTACCGTAAAATGTATTACACTTTAAAAAGTTTCCTTTCCAACTGGCAAAATGAATGTAACGTACTAACGATGAGGACAGTGGGTTTTAAAAGGTTACTTTTAAATGTTGTGTTTTGAAAACTAACCGCTTTGATAACATCCGAGCAGACTTGAATAACATCACATTCGGCTTATGACAATATGGCTTATAAATGTAGCGAGATTTTGAATAATCCGGTACAAGTTAACTGCGTGATTTTGTGCAGTGGGTGTGGCTTCACTCGAATGAAAAATAAAATTATATTAAAGTGTTGAATTAGTTGTCACATTAGCCGTTCTGTAGCAGAGAATTCTCCGGACAGGATTTTTAAATGTTAATATGGTAAAATGTTATCGGATGTAGTAGAATACTAGGAGAGTATGAAAAATTATACGGACTTAGGCCGATATGGATTCGTTGACAGCTTTTCTTACAGTGTTTGGGGCAGCAATATTTGTGGCATTCTCACGAGGTACCTGTGTCTAGTCTCTTTCAGAACACCAAATATTTTGACTTAAAAGGAAGCATAGCCTTCTTGCATTTGACGCAGTGCAATCTAATAAAAATTTGCCACTAGTACAGAGCAACCTGCTGGTTCTCTGCTCTGTCGCATATCTTGATTTGGGTTTTTGATGCTTTCATTAAGCATTCCAGGAGAGGCGTAGAACAGAAATGAACAGAACGTTGCGGGTAGAGACTCGTTCTTTCCTTATTGCTCACACGTCCATTAACAAAAACGTTGTTTTGGCTTTAGATTAACTTCTCATTATTATGATCCTTGTTTTGGAAATACGATGTGTTTGTTGTGAAATACACTATTCTGTCCGACATATAGCTTCCTGCTGTACTGCCTTGATTTAAAACGGTCGAAATTGTTGGCTTCAATATTGAATTTAATAACTCCAATTACATTATTATTATTATTATTATTATTATTATTACAAATATTTAAGGCTTGTTTGGTGCATATCAAGCTGATAAGACTCCTGAAACTGAGAAATGCCAAGACTGACGGGTACTTATGTTTTATGTTCATGACTTTGCATCCGTCTTTTTAACCATTCTTTCTCCGGATTAACCACGTTTTCAGTTACCTGCATTTGACACGATACCAGTTATGCCGGCTAAATGGGAGACCACTATACATAATGCTAAATTACGAACCAGTTTCAGTAGTTATGCTTAAAGACAAGATATCTGAAGTGTGGCAGCTTCATAATTCTCTGTTGATAATATTATCCTTAGTTTTATGATATGTATTTATAGCATTACAGTTCGTGACGTCTCTCAGTGGATGCAATCGGGCAAAATCTTAATTCCTAGGTTTCTCTCTTGCTCGGTCTCAGTGCGGTAAGCACTAAATCAACCTCCACCTTCTTTGGTTCCATCCTTAATTGCGAGTATTAATACTGACATCAAGGAAAGCTATTCTGTGCGCCTTAACTCCGTCTCGCATTGAATTGTCCTCGTGTCATGTCAAGTACTCGCTGTGATGGTGACAGAAATAACATGCAGTCCTGTTTTGTGCCATCAGCTAGTACAAGGATGTTACTAATGATAGCTATCTGCGTGCAGTAACACAGAATTGTAGCCTTAAAAGCAGCACATTTCTAATAAATAAATGTAAATTTTGTAAGTGGTCTAAAAGTTGCTGGTGTTCGTCTCCTTTGTATTTGCCTGTATTTCATCTTGCTATAAAAGAATCTGGGATGAAATTAAATTATTTTGATTTTTAGTTGCCCTTATTAGTTGTAGATTTTCAGGTGGGGGAAAGAGGACTGACTTTAGAGGTTTGTCCCTCTGTATCAAGATCGAATACGAGTATCTTCACGAACTTGCTGTCACAGACAATGTGCCTGTGATTTAGCGGCTTTGGCACCTCTGAGTTGAGATCGAACATAACGCCACTTAACGAAGATTCCCGAAGCTTAGTATGATACAGTGTCTTCAAAAAATATGGGAAACTTTTTTCGATTATATTTTCCTATTATTTTTGTTCTTTGGATAGCAGTAATTAATGAACCGTTGATGTTAGCGCATACAGCTGTATGTTGATACTGTAGTTTGTATGCAGCGTAAATGTCATAATGGGGTCACTTAACCTTTTAAAGTCTAGCGGTAACTTTACATATCACCAGGTTTAACACTAAAAAATTCTACATGGTGCCCACATTGCGTTTATGTGTTTTGTACGGATCTCAGAACAAACAGCAACTTTTGCCTTATAAAACATTAAGAGATTGGTTTTTATAACCGAAGTGGAGAGTGTTTACAGCGCGGTAGGCACTGAGTCCTTACATAAAACAGATACGCTTCATCTTTAAAGGTTTAAATAACTCTCATGTGGACCAGACTTCAAGTGTGTGTGGAACTGCCTAACCATGTATTCAGAAGACGCTGGTTTCGAGTCTCGTCCAAAACAGCATGAAAACTGACAGACATTTCTCTTAGTCTTCTTCACTCCCTCCAGGCCAGTGACAGAATAGCACATCCATTAGGCCAAACTCTGTTCCTTCCAGACCTTAATCTTCGATACTGCATAACCTGAAGTAGCTACTGAAAGTCATACACACGTAAAGGGCCACCAGAATTTCTCACATATTTAAAATGACAAGCATTTCGACAGTGCGGTGTTTGGAGACTGTACCTGGCAAGTAACTTATAACAAATTTGAAATTTTTACTAATTAAAATAATACATAGAAATTAGAGACTAAATTACGCCATTATTCATTGTGTTTCTTTCTGTTATCACCATACTGATTTAAGTAAGAGGAGGCTTATTAGAATCTGCGAACATCTCGTTTCACACTTCAGTTTAACAATGAACTGATGAAAGCGGAAAGGATGGGTTGTCCCTGTACTTGTTTAAACGCTACGCTATTAATACATATAGGCACTGGAAGCAACTAATATATCGACGTTTTCTTTAGCTCGACGTTTGATGAAAGTTGCTAATCGTCTTGATGCTCCGGCTCCTTTACCCTCTGAGAAAAAAGGACATTTGTGTAGGATGGTGGATTGGCCCTAGAGTCAAAATCAATGATTTTTGCTTCTGCCGGCAGTATAAATCCGGTTATTTAGCCTGTATCTTGTCATTATACTGACTAAAATGACCGACTTGTACAATTTTTAATAAGTTCAGTCAGTTTTAAAGAAAACTAAAGCAACAAACGCCTTAGTCACAAAGCTAATTTTACTCTGAAGTTTATGAAACCATTTGCGCCAATGTAGACTTGAGTTACGTAGTTTGACACAGAGAAAAAGGGGTTTAATGTAAGAATTCTGTTCTTATATTTCATAAAACTGAGAGTCAGAATGAGATCAATAGAGAAACCACGTCGGCTTGCATAGCCATCTATCATTCAGCCACCCTTAGTCGTTAGTTATACAGGCCAGTCTAAATGGCCTTTCGTCACGAACAGAGACTTTCTGGGCCAGTTAATGGGTAAGGTTTAAAGGAACATGAACTATATGATTACGTTCTTATAGTGGTAAAATGTGAATAGTATATGCACAATACTAAACAGAAATTAATGACAGGAACAGAGTTGTTTACTAAGATATTGTCGAAATGATTTTGTAATTGCTCTCTACATGACAAGAATATTACATTGGATAGTAAAGATGTAGGGCCTGAGGCTTGCAACCGAACTCGGACGAGTCCTAGTCGCAATAGCCCTTAACGCACCACAACAACAACGCGTGGCCGGATGGTCTCAGCCAACACTTCGCTACTGGTTGGGCGCCATTACGTTTGGAAGTATGGCTCACGCACGTTCGGTATGATGGCTAGGTGAATTTCGCGTGAGAGTGCGAGATCTTTCTCAGGGAATGTGTCGTGTGGTGCCGCCAAGGGATTCTGCAGGATATCAGGTTAAGAAACGGTGCACGCCCGCACAGGAAGTCTTTCAAACAAGTTTCACAAATTATTATTATTATTATTAATTATTATTAATCAACACAACGTCCAACGATACACCGTTATTTCGCCGGCGCCACCGTAGCCAGTTCATCAGCACTGCGCTACCATCAGTACAGAATTCACTGTCGGAACTTAAAACATCTGAGTAGTAATTTGTAGGTTCATAGACCAAAATCAATGAAAGAAAAGCTCGTTAACTTAGCCGGAATCCCTCCGAGTCTGTCCCTTCCGCCCTACTGGTTCACTTTCTTTCACCGCTCCGCCCCTATTCGCTCCCACACTACCAATTTCTATAGGCTAATAAATGGAAACGTCTTTTATCCCGATATGCCGAAACTAAAATCAAAACCTTTATTTCAATAGGCTCCCGCCAGCCTCCTAACAAAATTTCTACCCGACTACACATATACATTGCCGAAAACTTTTGTAACCAAAATCCTTCCTAAACATGCAGGTGTTTTATGGAGGTCGATACCAAACACCCCCCCTCTCAATACTTTATGGTATTCAGTCTAGAGTGGCCTTCCTACACACCTGTTACCAAAACAAGTGTTAAATCTATTCAAGTAACTTCAGGATTCCCCTTAAATCTGTGTCCGGTTATAAGCTATGGACTGATTTTATCAAAGGCAGAACCCCACGTTTCGTCACTATGAATATGGTCTTAACTGTACATGGTACTGGGCCAGTGTTATCCACCTCCCGCAAATGCATTCTGTATCACTTTTATTGCAGTGTTATTTTCCCAGCTGTTGCTTAGTCGTCAAAGTTGCCGTTTTCAAAGAGCCTTCCCCACCACAATTCTCTTCGCCTTCTATGTGTGTTTGTTATCTGCCCATCGTTACGTGTCCAGTCTGTCTTCATTTCGCTACCCTATCGACACTACGTGACTTGTATAAATCATGAAGTTCCTCCCTATGTCATATACTAAATTACTCACTTAATTCATAATTCTCTTCTATAAAACTGTATCACCGTCGTCGTCATCATCATCATCATCATCATCATATCGTCAGCGATAGCACCACCACTGCGATCATGAATTTTAATGTTACGTGCGTCCGCTATCCGGCCACAACTCTATTAAAATCTCCTTTAGATTGCTTAGACCTCTATAGGTCTTACAAAATCCATTTCCCTCTCAGACCATAATTCAAAGCACTCTTCCCTCCCATCTGTTTTAACATGCACATATACCAGTTATTTTGTCAACCAGTAGTCTGTCTGTGGCATTATTAAGACGCTAATCCTGTTCGACATATTTATTTTTGATATCATATTGTAACGCCCATTGTCGGCATAAGAAACCGTATTTAGGGGCTTAAACCTTTTGTAATTTTCCAAAGACAATTCTTGCTGTTGCCTTAAACGACGTTTCTTTGTTAGTCACTGCTTGTTTCATTTTCGAAGTTTATTTTTATTGCGCCTTTAATGTCCTGAAATGTTGCTGATTTCCTGTCTGCCCACTCATGGTTCAATATATAAGCTAGGCAATAATACGAGTTTAATTGGCTTTTAACCTTATTTGATCCTGTTGTACCATGTCTGTGTTTGTATGTTTTGCCCCTCCGAAAAACATCATCTTTCCAGCTTTTTAATTTTAATATGTAAATCTTATGTTGGTTATTATTACAGTGAAGCTTCAAACTTCGTGAAACTTGATGTTTGGAATTTCAGCCTTTCGTGTTCACCAGTTTAGTACCATTATACCACTATTTCAGCCGTTTTTGACTCGTTAGGCTACCACGAATCACCATGAGGCCACGTGACTGGCGAGTCTCCTTCCCCTTCTTGTTCCTCACCCTTGCTGTTGTGTCTATCCGTTTCAGATCAGTAACGTTCTGTTTTGCACATAGTGTGGTTCGGTGCTCTCGTGCTGCGTAACTGTTATGCAAGCACCGGTCTGCATTATTGTTGAAACAGCCTTTGTGCTGTATGTTTTCTGAAGTTATGTTACATTTTACTGCCGGTATTTCGTTGGAACCAAAGAGGTGTTTTTACGTTGAAAATGAATTACAATGTCCACGGGGTTTTATCGGTCTCAATTAATCACGAACATGTGTACTCTATTGTGCGATATGTTCCTCATCATTACAGTGTGAAGCAGTGAGTTTGTGTTCGTATTTCGTAGCGGCGTGTGTCACCTTAAACAAATGAGACTATTGGCTTCCATACCCAGTGTGAGTACTACTTTATACACTACCCACAAAATATCGTCTAATAGAGGAAAACTGAAGTACGGTTAGGCCTATACCATAAAATTATATTTGTGGTTGTTATTCGAGAAGAATGACACATGTTGTTATACTACCAGTCTTATATTGCAAATGAAGTTTACAATTCCACAGTTTCCTATCCCTTATAAATCCTTCCACTTTCTTGTTGCATGAAAATTTAACTTTTTATATCCCCACCCACCCACCCACCCAAACCCAGATGCGCTCCCATCCGCTCTGTCTATAAAGTCATTTCTGTTATAAGTTTCTTGCTTGAATCTATTTTCCAAACTTTAGAATCTGTTTTACGACCTTTAGCTTTGCCGTTTTAAGCACGTCGTATCACTTTCTGCTACAGTAAGTGGGTCATCCCTCTATAGAGTCCTTACATATAGTAACTTGAACAGCATAAAGCTATCCCATTACAGGCGTAGAGAGATCCTTAGGGTTCCAGGAGGTTGAGGCTCCCAGAATATTTAGAAAATCGGCGCACGGAGGTGATAAGCTTGTCAGCCCTACACACCGGCCGCCTTTATCCCCGAAAAATATCCTTGGTACTCATTTCTGTTAGGGGCTGAATCGACCCCGGGTCCATAGTGCGGCTGGAAGGATCAAGTCGATGACCCCGTCGGGAATAGAACCCACGACCTTCCGCAGTGCCTCGAACAATGCGCCACCGCGTACCGAACAGTATATACAGCAATCCACTGTCTTCTCTTAACATGATCAAATGTCTACTACAGAATAGGAATCTATTTTGTAAATTCATCTCATAACAACTAAGTCGAAGTTTCTACTTGAAATGCGGAATTTTGGGATTTGTTGCCCATCAAGGCATACTATCCTGACTGAAGCAACTTTCCTAAATTTCTTCCAGTCAAAATTTCTTTTGGGACCTGCAAGTTGGCCCGGTTGCTTATTGCCATTTGTCTCATTATTTGTTCTAGATCATTCTATTATATATTTTCGTGACCATGGTAGTTGTTACAGCTTCGTAAAATAATCATAACTTTGACGGGGGCTTTATTTTCGCATGTATTTGACCGGGGGGGGGGGAGGGGGATGGTGTATAGTTTACAGCTCTGCTGAAGTCCAGTTTAAGCGAGGTATAATGTACTTTGTGTTTAAGACGAAATTCTATCTGGCAGAGTCTCCAGTTGGTTTAGTGCGCAACTTAACTACCGTAACGGAGCTCTTTAGACTGATGTGGAAGATGACGCTAACTTCCCCTCCCCCCTCTCCGGTTACATAAGAATGCCAGCAAAGAAGTCTCGTTAGTTGCGTCATTCCAGAGCTGAATAAGTGCTGATTCAGTTGCGGATTTGGCTAAGAATTCTAGTTGATCGCGGCTAAAGAGTAGCTCTCAAATCCACCTACAAGGTAAGTCTATAACGAGTTAATTGTGTAATTATTTCGTTGCTGATTAACCTGCCTGTCGCGCCTGTGCATTCTGTGTTGACAAGAATTTCTTTCACACTACCTTCCTTACTTCAAAAAGAAACGTTGACCTTTATGCTGTGTACGTACGTGTCTGTGTTTATATCCTTACGTGTTTATTCTCCTTTAGTAACATTTAGGGGTCCCTATACAGGCCATTAAGGCCCAAGGGGGGTAGAGGTATAGCTGTACCTTTCGTTAGCCTCGGCACTAGAAGGGAGTCGGGTGGCTAGCTCCACGTTCCGGCCGCTTTAACCCCTGAAAAGGCCCGGTACCCATTGTACTGGAGGCTGGGTGGGCCCCAGGAAATGTCTTGACGGGTATGGAAAATCTCGCCCCCACTGGGATTCGATCCCCGGGTCGTCCAGCCCGTAGCGGGTCGCTATACCGTCTACGCTATCTCGGCCCCTTAATAACGTTTCGCCCAGTGAAAATATTCCCGTAACATAAGTAAAATCAACATGCTATTTAAGGTGGTCTTGCCATATTTTGTAATTCGCACCACCAGTAGTACAAACACCGTGGCCGTGCAAGTTTCTAAGGCGTGACCGATAAGGTAGGACTTTAAAGTTTAACGTACTTTAAAAATACACAGACTGAACACTTTTACGCAAGTGAGTTATTAATAATTAATAATTTAAAATTTATAAATCACTCTGTAGAGGTGCTTGAAATTTTGTACCACGATAGGTCTAATATATATACCTATATATATATGTAGATATATAAATATGCATATATACGATATAAAATCCTTATGGAGTTCAGGCCTATAAGAATATGACAGAAATTAGAAACATAATTGAATAAAGTGTGCTGGGATAGCGTGGTCAGTATAGCGACTCGCTACGGGCTGGGCCGACCGGGGATCAAATCCTGGTGGCAGCGAGACCTTCCGCACCCGTCTAGAGAAGACCTGGGGCCCACCCAGCCTCCTGTACAATGACTACCTCCTCTTTCCCTGGAGTAAAGCGGCCGAGGCGTGGGGTTGACTACCCCCCCCCCGTCTAGCGTTGAGATTAAAGAAAGAGCAGGTCTGTAACTCTGCTCCCCTCTGGGCCTTCATGTCCTGTTCCAGGGGGACATTTTTCTTTACCTTTACTTGAATAATGTTCAAACAAAAATAGCTGTATAGCCTCCATGCGGGCCCTTAAACTTCGGGTTTTAACATTACGCGAAGAGTTTCAGTTGATTTTTCGAAAAGCGACGTGTAATTAGTTTGAATTAGTAGACAGTTAAGTTGCGTGACCAGGTTCTTACCATAGTTTTTTTTATCCATCGGCCCATCAGTGTCATCTGGTTTGCGACGCAGTTCCGACAGGGTGCTGAATCTGTGATTCGGTTTTTTTTGTGTGTGTTGCTGCTGATATCACCAAACACTCATTAACTCCCTGTAACACCCTGAGGACTGACGTTCGTCTATGCCCAAATTCAGTTACCTGCCTCGGAGAGACCACAATTCATGTCTGTTATGAAGACCAGTTGGCTAGCGCTCTTAACGGACATACTCGTTGCTTATTGGGGGAATCATATATGAACACACTGTGTGGAGAAATACGAAGTTTCTTTATACTGCAGGATGTTGCACGTAAGTCGCCACCGGGATGTAGATGGCTACTTTTTAAGGCCGAGTCTGTATTATACATACTGTCGGGTTTAATGACAAAAGCGCCGCACTTTACCAAAACGGTGTATTTATATATTCATTACGATTTTTACAACAAATTTTTTTTTTCTAAACAGCATTCACACATGTCTTCGAGTAGTAGAATACTGTGTTGTTGGAAGTACCAACGGCATCTTATATATACTGTTGATTAATTTAAGTCTTAAAGGGCTAATTTGTTTCGTGTTATACTTTTCTGGTAATAATTATGTTGTTGTCTTTCCCGTTCAATGTCTGCCAGACTAATTATTCTGACCCCTTGTGTTCTCTTGTACTTTTTACGTTGCCATTTACAGCAAACTTTAAATGTCATATTGCGTATTGTGCACAGTTTTACATTCTGATCAAGTTTACGCGTCCTGTACGAAGTAAAAAGCGACTTATGTGGGGACGACCTCCGTCCGTCCCTCCTTTCGATTGTGGCCTAGTATCAACAACTGCTCTGTTTGTCGGATTTACATTTAAATTCGGTATAATAGTTGTTTACAAAAAATTGTGGAGCGAGAGAGAGGGAGGGAGAGAGTGTCTTGAAAATCGGTGCAGTGAAAGCCATACTTTCCTGATGCGCATACATGAATTCGTCTCTGTTTTGTCTACATGTTTCGTCCAGTTTTGCTAAAATTTGATACAGCAGCTATCCGCACAATGCCGTTAAGACTTTGCGAGTTTCCTGAAAACCGGGGCAGTGAAAGCCATGCTTTACTTAAGGGGGTAAATGAAATTATACCCGTACATTCTACAACTTTCGACAGACTTGCATAAAATTTGGTACAGGAAATAGTCAAGAAACTGATTAATTGATTAACTGTGCGTTTCGTAATATTCAGTGTTCTGAAAGCCATATTTAACAGGAGTTCATCTTGTCCGTACTTCCATGTTTATTTTGCTATCTGGGAGAATTCGGATCAAGAGTTCTGCTTGTGATACTGTTTAACATTTTTGAGCTTCTAAAAATCGACTCGGCGAAGGCCGTACTATATTACGGGCGTAAATAAGATAACGGTCAGGCATGTAACTAGCAACCGTATGACACTTTTAAAGTAACGGGTGCCGTTGTTAAATGTACTTACTACGTCAGGAGGTACATAATTTTCAATCTTATGTCTCTCTGAATAATTTTGGAATTATCCCTAAATGGTTATTCTCAAATATATCAATATTTTATTTTGACTGATTTCAATTAATAATTTTCTTCTGAAGACTGCTGTCGTATGGGATACGACACTGTGCAGCTTAGTGGTTTGCCGACGGATTAGAAGAATTTGCTGGGTCCATACTGAGGACGGCAGCAGTTTCTTCTCTTATGTCCGTATAATACTACCATCCGGGTCACACTGTTTGTGTGAGTGGGATGTAAAAACAACCTGTAATGTTGGGGAGGCAAAGATCGTTGTTCATGAAAAGCTGTGTATAATATTGTCTTATTGAAACGCTGTTTTCAAACCATAAGGTTAGTATTTATGACATATTTTCTTATTATGCCTAAATTCCGTGGGTCTATGAAGACCTGTGATGAAATTTTATTTATTAAACCCTACTATGTTGGAATAACTAACAATTTTTGCTGTAATTAGATGGCTAGTAATGATGGAAGGCAGCAGATTTTGACTGCTAGGGTGGTACCTCGACCGTTACATAAAATGTACTTCGAAATATCGGACAGTGTCCACTGTAGCTCTGGTTTAATGTAAGTCCTATCTTGCAAATAAAATTAACCTTTTACTTAAGTAAGCAAAGAACCGACCCCATATCATTCGTAATGTAAAGATTTATTTACTGCCATTAAAAAGAAAATAAAATATGGCGATATTTATTAGCAGAATTAACCAACAAATGCACAATGTTGTTGTTTTATATTTATTTTCACTTTTACCCCAACGTGTTTGGGTATCTAGATGCCATTCTGAAGGGGGTCCATTCTAATTACATAAAACTCTACCGTGCGTTCACACGCGAGTCTTAAGAAACATGTAAAACCTTTAAAGTTTTTAAGATTAAAATTCTTCTTCTATAAAACGTAATATATGTAACTTTGCTCTGGTTTTGTTACTGCTGTGGCGTTATGTGATAAGGCACCTTTGGTTTATTGGTTCAAGGTAGCGTGAGCGCTGTAGGCTGTGAGCCAGGTGTCGGACAGATCTGTACTGGTACGATGTGCTGTTGATCGCGCCCGGACGAGCTGTGTATGGCGGTATTTATTTCATGGACTTACGCCCTTCAACTGATAACTTTGTATAGGGCAGCAGACGCACGAAAGAAACAATACAACAATTCCTCGTTATAAGTCCAATCTGTTTAAAAGTTTTCGCTTATGTGAGAGGCAGAAGTTCTCCGATTTTCAGTTTCCAAGCTAATTTTCTCTCATACGAGTTCCTTCTTTTCGCAAACAGATCATTTGTTCCAGGTCAATCTTCCCGACTTTCTTCGTTTCTCGGATTTTCTCGGATGTTTAGAGCATAACAGCATTTTCAGAGGTGCCGTTATGCCGGTCTGCGCAGAATGGTCAGCATTACAGCCTCGGTTATTTTTCCTGCAGCTTTGTTGTGAATTTTGTTGTTCACGGTGTCAATAAATTTTCATCGACTAAGTAGCAACGAAATTTTGCGTATCTCACTCTTGATAACGATAGTACTTACTTTTTATATCTTCTTCATAAAATTTAACCCCTTAATTGTTCTTTGTGCCTAGGTTAATGGCCAGTAATGTTATGTAAGTGGAGGATGTTTTTCATACTTTGATACCCTTCTGTGTTGCAATAAGGTTATCTCTTTTACGTTTGAAGATAAAATTGTTGGCTTCTGAAACTGATTAAAATTTATATAATGTAAGTAACAGGAAAATATTTGTTTTACGAGTTTGCACCTTAACAGCCATTTTCCAGGGAATAATTCGGCTCGTAAACCGAGAGATACTGTGTATAACTAAATCCTGATTTCATACTTCCGCCGCTGTGTAAATGAGACGTGCACGCTTCTGGGATTTTACGCACTTTAAATTTGTAGTTTGTTATTGACGAGTCGAAACAACCTGTCGGTCCCACCTTCAAGGGTCAGGCAGTCCAAGAATAAACCTTTCTTCTTGGACTGCCTGACCCTTGAATGTGGGACCAACAGGCTATCCCGAAATGTCGGTAACCAACTACGAATTTATTTTGCGTAAAGTCGAAGAAGAGAGCAGATGTAAGAACAAAGACTGGACAAATGAAGGAGGAAAATAAGGAAAAGAATATGAACAATATGCTACTGGAAAAGAAGCATTTTAAAATAACGTAAGGAACTAAGTAGCAATATTAGTTTTAATCTATAAATATATTTACAACAATTTTTATTCTTACGCCTTTTCAACCTTTCCTTGACACAAAAAAAATTCCTTCTTTGTATGTCATTAAGTCTGCAGATAATATTTTAACTTCGCAGTTTAGTGCTTGCACCATTATCAACCTACTGTTCACAAATGCAATTACTGGCATTAGGAATTCCTATTCAGGGTGGGCAGGCAGACGAGTGTCCTAATGAAGGTAATTACGTTGGTTACCGGATGGATGCTTGTTTCCCACACCCATGAACTCTGTTTTATGTAGGCCCACCAGAGACTTAATGACTCCAACATAACCTTTAGTTCCTAATGTTGCAGAGTAACTGGAAACATCGCCAGACAAGATAACCACATCCATACATCATACTTCACCCTGCCCACTTTTTAATTACTCACCATCTGCCTCCTTAAATTTCAGGTACTATCTTTCCGGAACAAAATATGTGGCAGGGCTGTGATTGTTGCTTATAAGAGCAGTATTCCTTTTTAAGTTTATTATTTCGCTGAGAAGTATTGTTTTACCGTGAGAAAATATATCGTTAAACATTATTCGAGGTGAGAAAAATATGGTTGGTAATGTTGTTTTAGACGGGAATGGGAAATATTTTCCAAGTGGAGGAAAATATACCGGAGAATCTTGCTTGGGAAGCGAGAAAATATCCTTGAGAATATTTTGGGAGATGGAAAAATACTGCGAATAATGTTTTTCTTTGAAGATGGGTAACTACAAGCCTATCAGGAATACTGTTCTTCATGGGGTAGTTATACTGCAGAAGTACTGGGCATGCTGTTCGAAATGCAGAAAATTACAAGGGCCTTATCAGGACTCCGGTGGTTAGTCGACGGCCTGTCACCGCAGATGCCCTTTTTCAATTCCGAGTCACTTCGTATTGGATTTGTGGCGAAAAAATTGGAAATGGAACAGGTTTTCCTTCGAGTACTACCACCAATGCATAACACCCTTTAATTCATCTATCACCGACGCTATGTAATTTTAGCAATTAAAAGGGTCTTTACCACACGTAAGAAGAAATGGAAGGAATTATACTGGGGAACGTTGTTCCAGATGTTGTACAAATAAAAGGAAAGTACGGGTTTAGGGTGGGAAAAGTATACTTCGAAGTATTTTTCAAGACTAAAGGAAGTATAAATAGAATTGTTGTTTTGACTGAGGAGGTAGGAGGTATACTGAGGTTTGCTGTTCCTAGTTGGAGACGGTATACCGTGGAGTGCATGTTTATTTTTATATTGGAGGGGTGGGTTGGGGGTAAAGCACTGAGAGTGGCGATTGGGTTGAGTAAAGTAGACTGGGGAATACACTTGTTTTTCAGAAAGAATAGCAAGTAACCGTGAAAATTATTTGAGACCAAGTTAGTGGAGGTCATTACCAAAAAACAAAAAAGAAACAGACAAGAAGGTAACTAGGGACAAAGACTTGTGAGAAGTGCAAATCGACACTCCTTTATCCGTTTTGCCATTCCTGCACCCGAAACGCATTTTTGTCTGTTACAAGGGAAAGGGGATTGTGCTTACGCTGATGTATTTCCCATTCTAGCTGGGGGAACGTACACTCAACTTGCTTCACAGCACTGCGGCCTTCACAGTGATCGCCCATATATTTGTGACTGTTGGTCTTGTGACGTTGCTTTTTGCTGGCTGGGTTTTTAACTCTACGCGTAACCCCAGAATGTGCGGAGGACCGCATTTTTTGTTGGTCAGCGAGTGCTTTAGACGTGGCATTAACGGGTCGCCACGAAAAGGCGTGCAATGCATGTAGGCGGGAAGGCAGTTTAAATATGACAAAGCGCACAACGTTCTGACTGAAACCTATTCCTGTCTGACAGGCATCATTTATGTCTTTCGTTCGCCTACATTTCAGCTCGACTGACGTTTCCGGGTTAAAGCGTAGCGTTAAGTTCCTTCCTTCCCGTCTATCCAGCTCCGTCGACCGTTCGCATAATAAGAGTACGTAACCCGGTCCACCTAGCAATCTCTATACTCGCACTTGTGGGACACTCCGTACGCTGCGGCACGCGAGTGCGAGGTGAGAGCACACATGCTCGAGAACAGGGCCGAAGATTGGAGAAAGCGTAGTGGAGGTTGTTGCTGCAGATGAGGGGTATCTGGATTGAGAAATATTCAAGTTGGGGAGGCGAGAGTGACTGGACTTACATTATAAGTATAATGAAGAATATTGTATTTGGTGAGTTCTTTCGCAGGCCATTTAAATATGTTGTATCAAATACAATTATTAGGAAGGATTTAATGACAGAGGAAGCTGCTAATGATCATGGAGACGTGATCTATTCCTGTTTCCTTCCTGAAGAAGAATGACAGGTGCTTGTCAATGTATTTGCTTTCTCAAACAACCTAACGGTTTCAGAAGGCACGTGAAATGGGAGGACTATAATAAATATGCCCATTTTTGCATAGTTGTATTTTGGGCCTTGTCTGCTATTAACTTTACCGAAACCATCTTCGTTAACGCAGAATGAAACTGTTCCAAAGGTTTCAAGGTCATGGACACTAATGTTTCAGAGCAAAATATAAAAAGGCTGTTAGTACAAAAATGTGATTGAATTCGTGAGGCAGGCTCATTGTCGAGACTGTACCTGGTCCTCAGCTAGTCAAGGCACTCCCCGCGTTTTATGGCGTACCAAAGCCCGCCAATAGTCTGCAATACTGACACGGATGATTCCATTCCATATCTCTTTCTGTTTCTTAAAATGCACTCTAATTTTATCTTTCCATCTACGACTAGGTGTTTCAAGTAGTCTTATTTCGTCAGGTGTTCCAACCAAAACACTTTGCATTTCTGTTTCGTTGCATGCTTGCCACAGCCCCCACCAATTCTACAGTAATTTATAGTTTGTAGTTGGGAGTAACACTGAGGCTTCCCTGTCACTGACCAGCATGTCTGACGTAAGGTTAAGGTGCTTACTATACTCGATATTTTTCTTACGGACTTGTAGGTCGGATTGTATCAAGGAACACGGTTATGGGATTTTCCTCATTGGCACTCAAATTTACACTTCAGAGAGTTAAAACGGAGCGACTGAGAAGCAAATGAAATATACCGTTAGCCAACATTTCTGTATTGTTTGGAATTGGGAAACAATTCACTCTGTTAATTCGTTCGCTGTTTCGTACAGGCTCTTTCGTAGTGAAGATTCAATGGAAGCATATAACAATGGAATTACGAGGCATAATTACCGCCTCTTGTTGCATAAATTTTCGTTAAAGAGGGAGCTAACTCCGGCAGTTCATTCTCCAGAATATTGTGGAGGCGTTGGTGGATGTAGGATAATTATGAATAATGCGACTGAAAGAAATGCGTAACTTGGTCTTTCATTTTGAAGAGATATCAGAAAGTGAGAGTCATTTTGAAAGAAATGCTGAGAAGAATACGTGGGCCTAAAACAAATGATGCAGCAGAAGCTGAAGAAAGTGACATACTCAGGAAGGGGGGAGGTTGGGTTTCTTCGTGCATAACATTACTAATAGAATTATTAACCAAGAAGGCTAAGATTATAGACGCGTAAACATACCGTATCATTGAGGGCAGAAAAAATACGTGAGAGAAAATAACTTGGGAGGATGGAGAGTAGTATCAAAATGGATACGTAAACGGACGTTACGGAAGTGGGAACTAAATGTCATTTATTCAGAATCGAAAGTAGTGGCTATTTAAATTGACAGTATTGATAAATATATAGGTTTCGGGTAACATGTTTACCACCTTAAAATCAACAACCGATAAAAAAAGACGTGTAATACTGGTTCTTTTTACTGTTTGTTAGTCAGTCTGGCAGTTATTGAAGTAATAATGGACAGGTTACAACAGAGAGTAATAGAAGGGAGTCAGGTTAGTGGTGTTCGGAGCTATGATACTTTTGTACTGTGACAGGCTGAACATCTGGCGGATAAAATCTTAACGGAAATTTCAGGAAGGAAGATCAGTAGTTCGGCAGTCTGTTCCCAAATATGGTTAGAATTGTTTGTTGTTCGCTAGTCTTAAATTAATTTATTACAGTCTGAAAATTATGATGGCTCAACGGACAATATTATACACCTTAAAAAATCTCAAAGTATTTGCTGCAGAACTTGATCAGCTGTAGAAATGCTTTAGTGAACACGCACGTCTAGGCTTTATATTTTCGCCTTCTGTAAGAGGCGCGTCGGAAAGCGTGCGAGTAAAGGTTCATGAATACTGATGAGAAGCATATTTTTTGACGTGTGGGATTATAAGCCTTTTTAATGCGATAAGGCGTCTTTGAGAAGTGTGATAACATTCCATTTGAAATGTCTTAAATTGTGTGTTTTACTGGGGGCCGATGCTAGTGAAAACTATATATGCCAGGAAAACTTCACTTCTACGGGCAGAATAATAATAAACGAACTTAGCTTAAAGTTAATTTGGGGATCCTAATTGTAGAAGGACGCACATATATGGCTTCTAAATTACGTTATATTAGATAAAATGTTTTTGGGCTAGCAGCCGTGTCAGATTGCTTAGTGGTGAATACATTATATTAGTTGTAAGCAGTTTATATTTGCATTCATATTTATCCAAATAACTTTCTATTCCAATCTTTGAGGAATGATAATTTTATTCAATCTATCCTCTTCTCTGCTTGACCCTGGAGATGAAACGCTGCGATCCTTAGAAACGACTGTAAGCATCAGTATACGCGGCGTGAGACTGAAGAAGGCTTGAACCGTGGGCAACAATGTCGTGAGAACTCAGACTTTGCGGTGCATAAATGCAAGTACACGTACGTATACAGCCAACATTTTGGAGCACCTATTAATAGAATGTCGTGCCCTGCGAACCGTGGCAGAATGTAAAAGCGAAAGTATTCACTGCTGAATTAAAGAAATTCTTTCTATCTCAGACGGATATCCTGCACTTACAAGACTTCGGTCACTGACGTTATATGCTGCAAGAAATATATCAACATTAGGTCAACATAGCAGGTGGGCCAACGAGCGATGTGCTACCCTGAACAGTAAGCTTTCTTAATATGTATAAACACTTAGGGCAGAAGAAATGACACTACTATGTATAAACATTTAAGACAGAAAAAATGACAGTGTGGAAACACTAAGTGAGGAGTCAGTGTCATGTGTATAAGAACACCATTAGACAGCAGTGAATCAAATACCGAACTACTTTGCTGTTATCCAAAATCAGAACAATCTATAAAAGCCGAAATACAGCGTCTGCTTCCAGAAATTCCGGCAGAAAGAACTTACAGAACTTACAGAACTCTTGTAGAACTGGATTTTGATGCCGTAAACGTAAAACAGAGGAGCTCAAAAAAAATGTCACAAGGAGGAGGAAATTTGCTGTTAAACTTTCCATTATTTATGGTCATAATTCACAGGAATAGAAAACTTCAGGAATATTCTGACTAAGAGAGATAGCCGTATCACCACCGAAGTGGAATCATACTGGTGCCAGAGGGGCCTGACACAGTGTTGCAACTATCAACAATTCTGTCGCATCTGATGAAATTTTAGCAACCACCTCGTTGCTTGCCGCAGTATGGCCCTGGGATCGACCCAGCCTCTAACAGAAATGAGCACCAGGGTTATCTCCTGGGGGTAAATATGGCCGGTGCATAGGGCTGACAACCTTGCCACTATCATGTGCCGGTTGNTGTTATATTTCTTGAACATTTTCTTGTGTTTGCCTAATAACGCCAACGACACGTACTGTACCAAAATATCCAGTCAGCATAGCCGATATGCCAGATTGGGATTTAATATTGGATCCTGACAGGTCCCACATAAAATACAAATTATCGCTGCCTCGTCTGTTTGGAACATTTTGTGGATATTAAAAGGAGAATCTCAATGAAGGAATATTTACAGAGTTACCACTACATCAGGGGCACGCGGTGGTGCAGTTGGTTGAGGCAGTGCGCTACAAGACGGAAGGTCGCGGGTTCGATTCCCGATGGTGTCATTGGAATTTTTCATTGATATGCTCCTTCCGGCAGCACTTTGGCCCTGGTGTAGACTCAGCCTCTAACAGAAGTGAGTACCAGGAATATTTTCTGGGAGGTAAAGGCGGCCGGTGCGTAGGGCTAACAACCTTACCACCTTCATGTATCGATTGTCTTGAAATCTGGGAGCCTCAACATCCTGTAACCCTCAGGGCGTGTCAGGGCCTGTGATGGGATTGCTTTTTACCACTACATCAAAATGCTACGTGCAAATATCTAAGAAAGCACGGAAATATAGACTAGAAGATCGTATTTTGATGTATTATTTGTTGCCATGGGGTAACTACAGACAACAAACACGGATGTGACGTGATGTAACATAACAAGGTGATCGATAAATGACAAGTACGACTTAGTGTGCTGAGTGTTAACGTTTGAAGAAAAGTTCAATAATTCGAACAGAGAGACACCAGCTTTCAATCGAGTTGCAAGGCAAATTTGTGGGCGGGTGGCTGAAGCATTAATCACCTGCACCTGTCTCTCAGCTGGGCGAGAAGATTAAGCGATGCGCCATTCAAATACCAGGCCGTGACCCGCGACAGAGACAGCGGTAGTCCAAAGGTTGTCACTGCAGCAGTCTGCCACCAACAGCAAGCAGGTTGGCACCACGACAACGCGACATGCTCCCTTTCTCGCAATATCTGTTTCGAGTCCCGACTAATAGGCTTAACTCTATCCTGAAGTGTTTCTGCTAGAATCTAAGTTTATTTTTCGATCCTGTATCAGCTTCAAATTTTGCGGTTGTTTTGTAGGCATTCCACACACACACATATATATATATACCACTCTTTCTTTGCGATACGTTGCAGTGTCATCTTACAGTTTATTTGTACGTCTTCCGAGATGAAGTCCTGATCTCAAATTAAAAGAACTAACATTTCGTAAGCCGCTGAATTAATTCCCATCCCTCTCGATTTCGCTACTTGTGTATGTGTCCTTGCGTGTATGTGGAGAGCTGTGGACTACCGGTTTTGGGTTCGGTCTATGATTTTTATTTTATGCTCTACCGCCATCGCTGACCACTTTATTAGCAAAGTAGGATGAGGGCTTTTTGTGTTTCAACTAATGGTTGTGAGACATCTGTTGGTTAACTTAGGTCTTCTTTTGCTCTGGCGTTTACTCTTTTAACCCTTTAAAGACGAAGCGTATCTGTTTTATATAAGGACTCAGTGCGTACCGCGCTGTAAACACTCTCCACTTCGGTTTTAAAAAGCAGTCTCTCAGTGTTTTATAAGGCAAAAGTTGCTGTTTGTTCTGAGACCCGTACAAAACACATAAACGCAATGTGGGCACAACGTAGAATTTTTTAATGGTAAACATGGTGGAACGTAACGTTACCGCTAGGCTTTAAAAGGTTAAGTAAGTGGTTACTGTATGTAACACCCCCTTACCCTTAAAAGTTGCATTTTCCGTCAAAAAATTATTGATGTGTTTTGCATGATTCTAAGGAAAACAGCGGTTCTTTTTGCCAGAAAGTCATTAAAAAGGGTCCTTGTAAGAGTGCTTTCTGTGAGGTAGCGTGGGCGTGTGATAGCTCATTGTACACAAAATAGGAACGTAACTAGAGTCACGGACTGCGAGAAGAGGATGAATATAAGGAAGAAGAAATAGTAGAAAGAACAAAACCGAATAATGAAGGTTTTCGTAATTGTCTTCACCAATGTAAGACATATGACGTGCTCTTGTGATACGAGGGATACGAGGGGTTGGCTTTCTCAGGACTTGTAGCGATCATGCGAAGAGGAGAAATATGTGCAGAGTTTGGTCGCAGAACTTAAAAGGAAGAGACAACGCGTGATGCTTAAGCGTAATTTAGCGGATAATATTCAAACTGATCTTATTGGAATAGGGCTTGAGGATGTGAACGTGCTTCGGAGGGAAGGGGCTTGTTTGAAGAATTAATAAGAATTCACATTCCAAAAGAAGATATATTGAGCGTCTGATTGCATATATGTAACTAAGAAAGAATTTTTCTGAACTTTAGTTACCATAAAGTCGACACCACCTTAATTTCTGTAGGCGATCCTCTTACGCTATTTGAATGATAAATGTACAGTTTTCTAACTATTAAATCTGTAAATCTCTTTCGAATGGAAATCGGCTTGTCTGAGAACCTTTACTAGGAAGGGGTTCATGAATACATCAAACTCCGGATCGGGATTCGAACGCGCTATTCTGATTTTCATCGATCCAATACTGTCTGTGCATTTGCATGCGCAGACACTTTATTCACACTTGTCTGCGTGAAGTAAGGGCGGTTGGCTAAAGCGATATGGTTGTACGTTCTGCTAGCTTCATATTTCGTAACTAAACAAGACAGCCAGTCATGGAACGTAAAGTTTTTCCAGTTGATTGACGGCCTGCATGTGCACGTATCTGATAACGATAAGACGTATGGACACATTTGTATGTTCTTTGTTGTGTGTGACCTACTTGTGCTGTCCGCGTGACAGCTGGTGTCACTATTGGCATGTGCTTATGTCCTGGAGTTGACATATTGTTTATTTATATGCGTTAGTAATGTCTGAACTACATTAGCTGTAATTTACTTGCTTATCGACACGTCTTCATCTTATAAAGAGAGATTTTTTATGCTGACGTCATGTGTGCACACCTCTATCAGTTATCAGCCAGTAAATAGATGCATATTAACCCTTTAAAGACGACGCTTATCTGTTTTATATAAGGACTCAGGGCGTACTGCGCATTAAACCCTCTCCACTTCGGTTATACAAAATTAATCTCTTAATGTTTTATAAGGCAAAAGTTGATGTTTGTTCTGAGACCCGTACAAAACACATAAACACAATGTGGGCACCACGTAGAATTTTTTAATATTAAACCTGGCCGTATGTAAATACCGCTAGGCTTTAAAAGGTTAAAGTTAGAATAAATTATATGGATTGAAATGGGTCTCTGAAAAACACACTGTGGAGACGTTGATTGAATTAAATTAGCGTGCATTAAGGTATAATGATGGATTTATTTTCCATTTCCAAAAAGGGCGTAAGTTCTTCATTAGCAGAAGAAATGCTATTTTCCAAATGAGATCTCTGCTGCACAAAATTAATTATGAATATCATGCCATTTAAGACCATATCGCCCGGTATGTTTTAGATTTCCTTTCAATATCACAACCTTTTAACCTTTAAAGCGCAGTGTTTACTACATGCACAGCTTGTTTGTACGTTAAAGGATTCTGGATTTTGCCTCAATTTTATGTACCGCATTCGTTTGATTGTCAAAACAAGCAGCAGTTATTACCGTAAACAGCATTAACTGATTGGTCTTGTAATGGAAACACGATTTGTTCCCTCTGAATTAGGAAATGAATTTAGTAATTAAATATCATACAGTCATTGGCGGTTTTTTTCTGATTTCCGCTGTAGCAAGCACGAGAGTGAGGGGCTAAAATTTATATACGTATGCTAGATGGCATATATAGGCTGAGGAAAACTGTCGTAACTGGAAAACATTATTTATTGTTTCCTAAATCTTTTGCTAGTTACTCTGAAATTATATAATAATGTTCATTGTCTGAGGTGCAGTTAATATACATCACGTTTTTAGTGTTGTCGCTACTTCATATCTTCCAGCGATTAATTATTTTTCTACTGCAGCATACTTTTTCTGCCTTTATATTTTATGTATTCGTGACAGTGATTTGGATTGGGCACAAAGTGCACTGAGTAGTAAATTACATGCTAACCATGAACCACCAAGTTTGATGAAAAACACAACAAATATTTTGGAAATTATATCAAACGAAATTGCTATTCAAGTATTACCTCATGACAAGAATTCAGCAATATACTCAAAAGACGTATAGGTTAAAAATACCCAAAATTGTCTTGGTTTAACCAGAAATGCTGTTGAAACAGGCTTCTAGCGAATAACACGTAGCTTGGTTTTTAAGTTCTCATTGCTGTGAGATGCATTATTGAGTAGTGCACTAAAATTCGTTGACAATGGTGTTACATAGGAATCATCACTGATAAGCTGTTGGACTATTTCCATTGTTCCACGTGACTACAACAATGCGTTTCGAAACTGTTTTCCTCTTCATGTGTACTCCTGTACTCAGGGTACACCCGGAGAATAAAACAGTTTCGAGACGTAGTGTTGTAGTGAAGTGAGCCAATGGAAATTGTCCAACAGCATCTTAGAGATGATTCGCAGGTGAGTTACTGTTGTCTGGAATGTGACGCCGTGTCTTATGGTACAGAGATACAAACGTCGTCGAAGGAATATGCTGCCTCCATATTATTCTAGCCCTAAGCAGGAGGTAGCGTAATTCTCCTAGAGGTTGGACTGTACGGCGTCACATTCTAGACGACGATTTTCGGAGTTTTTAAGTTTGTTTTGTGAATGTGAGTTTAGGGTTTCCACAACACAGCTTTCCAATATTCTTGAAGGCTTACGAAATGCTATATCTCCTCCAAGAATTACGCATTTCCCTAGCGAATGTCGTGAGAATGCCGAGAGGGAAGGCAAGGACGTCTCTATCATTTTTTCCTCGTTTGCTTACAAAGCAGTGGGATCAATACATAAACTTTAACCTGGCAGCAAACATTGAATAAAGGAAAACATTAAAAAGGTTTACAGGTTATGGCGGAAGAAGATATGATTGATGATAATGTGAAAGTGATGAAATTCCAATAAAAATCCAATAAAATACCAGTCCTTTCAGTATTATGCATTTTAGGAATTTAATATATTACTTGTTATTCCGATTAAAATTCTTCACTGATAAATCTAAATTGTCATAATAATTATGACTTGAATTTATGATGTTTTATTGTAATTAATCATTTTCAGGCCTATTTATTGTGCGCGTCATTTAACGCATTCATGTGGGCAATTCTACGTCCTGCAAATCCACTGTTTTCATATGACAAAGAATACGTGTTTGGCCGCCTTGAACCTGGGAAAAGATTCTCCAGAAATCCACATGAAGTTCATGAGCGCAACAAAACTGATTGGTTCTGGGCCCCATCCTGCCTCTTGTTCTGAGGTTTTCGAGGTCTGTTTTTCTGGGGGTTGAGCAGCAGGGCGTGGAACTGACTACTCACCTCCTTTTCGTGTTGGGGTACAGAATGTGTGTGGCGCTTTACCTCCTATCTCCCAATGCGTAGTACTAAGAACAAAGTCAACTGTGCTTCTACCTTTCATTCTTACCACAAGTGTCGGAATTATGGGAGGGACGGAATTGAGTTCTGCCTTGTGACAGACTGTGCCACCATTCGCTTTTAGCTACTGTAGAAATCACCATAATTAGCCGCATTGTACTGTGTCCTTTATCAGTAGACAGTTTTTCATTAAGCGAATTTCATTATCGTATTCACTTCCATTCACCGATGTAAACCGAAGGCGTAGTAACCCCATACAATGTACTTCCCGTTGTGAGACTGGCAGTAGCTCATCCACATAAGAACTTACGAAAGCCGAAGGTTTTGACAAGACTGCTGATTTAATCAGGGGTCGTTCTACTTACAGGAATCACGTATGCTTAATGACGTTTTAAGTTTCGCCCTCTATGCTTAATGACGTTTTAAGTTTCGCCCTCTATGCTTAATGACGTTTTTAGTTTCGCCCTCTTTTCGCAAATATTAACATCTCCTATTCCATGTAATTATGGATTATTTGGTCTTTTCATCGGAATCTCACCTAGTGAAATTTCGGGTTAGCCGATTCCGGTGGCCGCAACGTCTAAGATGTAGATCTGCAGCGTCTCGCTTGCTAGGATTGCGGTTTCGAATCCCGCTGTGGGCATGGATATCTCTCTCTTGTGAGTGTTGTGTGTTGACAAGTAGAAGTCTCTGCGACGGGCTGATCACTTGTCCAGAGGAGTCCAACCGAGTGTGTGTGTATGTGCGTGCGCTCGCGCGTCAGTGAGTGTGATCAGGTGGCACAATAACTCTCTACGCCTAGAATGAATAGGTAGAAGAGGTCAGACGAAGAAAGAGAGAAAGGAAGAAAGAAAGAAATTTCAGTTTACAGAATAACTGTTTTCAATACCTGTATCTTCATATTCAGTTTACAGAAATTTACTTTAAAACCACAGCGTAATGTCTTCTGCACTTCTAACTAAGGCTTGAACTAAGCTGTGTATTTCTTATCTGAAGCTTTCGCAGCTAGCACTCGAAGCGTGGAGTTGGTTTAAAATGTAGCTGTGTACTGTCATGTTAACTCCGAACATCACACCAAGTTCAAGCTATTAATTATTAGTATTAGTAATTGAAATTCTAACTACATTATTAATTCTAGTAATTATCCTATTCGCCTATTTTATATAGAATATTAATGAAATCGTTTCAAATGTGATCTAATTAGATCGTGTTTATTTAATCAATGCTGTGTCAGATCTGAATTTTGCTCCAGTCACATACATACTATGTGCCTAATTAAAATGAACACTCCACTTCATATTTATTGCGAGAATTGTCCAAATATGCCATTAACCTGTAACACTCTTCAATTGTTTTTATTATTTATAATACGTTTAAATACATTAATTGGAATATTAATAAACTAAAAATAAATTACATTGCTAAGAAAACAACATGTTAGTAAAATTATAGCCAGGGCTGTGGAGTCGGAGTCGGCAGAAATGTACCGACTCCGAATCCGACCGGAACCTAAAATCTTTACTAGATACCCCAAATCCAGAGCCCTGATAGCTACAGTGGCGATTAGACTTTTACGTAAATATAGGTTATAAGTCTAAAAAGTAGCTTGATGATTTACATGGTGGTGTTGAAATGTCTTATAGTTCTACCATGATTAATAAATATTGAGCTTCTGCGAAGGAATCGGAATCGGAGTTTCAAAAATTAAGGAGTCGGAGTCGGAAGTTTTTTGTACCGACTGCACAACCCTGATTATAACATCACCCTTAGTGAAGAAGGGTTACGCCTTTAGAAATGCATAGTTGCTGCGGATATGTTGAATTAGAATTTGGGGAGGGCCGACAAATTTTGGACCAAAGACTTGGAGGGTGAGATTTGAGGTGGGTCGAAATATCTTTCGCCATAATATTTAGAAATCGATAGATAGAAAAGTATCTGAGTGTATATTGCAGTTAATGGGAGTGCAGGACGTCAGAGAGGACATGTTCCTATTGGAAAAGCTACGCAAATTATTGCTGTGTGGCGGCAGTTTTCGTGCATAAGGAAGTGGGATCAGAAGAGGAACAGAGTGTGTTAGGGATAGGGTGTCGTTTAACAAAAAGTTGATGTGTCTGTTCTGAACACCTGTGCCCCACCTGAGATAGAAGATTGATTATACAAAGAAAGTTGCTGAATTCACAAACATTAAAATCAACAAAATGAAAGGTCGTTGTCAAAATCACTATCCACGTAATCACCACAGTAAGAAGTAAGAACGAAATGTAAGTGTTAAATTATATGATAAAAATATACAGCACTTAAGTACAAAATGAAGAATAACCTTTTAAATCTTCAGTGAAAAGAAATAAATAGGAATAAATATTCAACTTTGTAACGGGCGTAGCCTAAAAAAGAAGGTTAAGTGTACTAATACCCTTTTTTAAGTGTATACTTTTCTGTATAAAACACGAACACATTGTAGAACCTTTTTCTGCAAAAGTACGGGAAGCAAATAATTTTCAAACCGACCGCGAAAATCGGTTCACTTAAAAGCAGGAATGATAGTGGCGTTAGAAAAGTAAACTTCACCGTTTAAAAATCTTGGTTATGAATAAAACATTCCCACGCCACAAAGTACGTAAATATTCTGCATTTCTTCTCCTGATTGGAGGCACTTATCCAAGTTGAACGAATTTATGTAGCTAAAAGATGACATTAAATGAAAAGTGAAGTCAGTTGTTTTAAAGTAACTTATATGGACTGAAGGGTCTTTTATTATTTTAAGACAAGAACAGAGATTAAGGGTGAGATGCTTGTGATTAAGAATGTTACGGAGGGGAATATTTCAGCCTAAGAAAGGTAGTACAAGAAGGAACTGAAGATCAATGGAAAAAGACGGGCTTCTAACTGTACGGTTTACAAATATGACATGTATACTCTATCGACAGGTTAATAAACTTACGTTAATGGGAAGGGACTGGAAGTGTTCCAGCGGGAGGCCTAGTTATGGCTGGAGACATGAGATTAAAAACAAGACTGGAGAGTTTATACCAGTTACGCAGAGCTCAGGATGCTGACCATTTTCGAGTTCTTATAAAAACGGTACTTTATCTTCCCGGCCCACAAATGACAGGGAACTCCCTGACCAACTGAGAAGCATTGACCTTCACAGTGGCTGTCTGCCATTTCGTTAGGCATTCAGAAACTTGGAGGGTCATGACAATGCCACAATAAATTGTATCAAATTATTTTCTGAATAATTTTTGTGTATTTCATCGCATTTGAACATCACATAGGATATTGTGGCTGATGTATATTTCCATGTTTCCCCTTCAAGGCCAGATAAATGGCGGTTTGAATATCTTAAAATTGCATCCTTTCAATTTATAGTAGCAGCGTCGGTCTGCACATTTATTTCAGTGGCTGGGCGACCATTCTCTGTGTGGAATCCATTATTTACATGAAGAATTAGTCGCCTATTTTTAGAAAATAATTTATAGTGCAGTGATCCAGAGCCATTGCCTTAGTAAGCATAAATAGTGGATCATATTTGCTATATGCCATCGTTACTATCGGCATTGCAATAGTGTGATCTGACGAAACTGCGGTTAATTTCTTTTGAAATTCCGTGTGTAAATTTGCATGTGAAGTTAATTTAGCAGTTTATCTACAGTGTCGTTAACACCTTTCGCTTATAATAATGCAAGATCGATGCAAAGTGAAAATAGACTCAACCAAGATTTCAACGTAACATGCTGTACTGTTGTATAAGCTGTGTTAATTACCTTAATGGTGTCGAAAACTTGATTTTACACGGAGTGAAAGATGGGTAGGTAGATAGGGACAGGATAGGCTAATGTAATTATTTTCCAACATTGTAACTCCCAGTACTGCTCTAGCATTTTAGATAAAAGGACACTCTACCTCTCTCACTCAGAAAACAAAAGCATTCAGGTGAATAGATCTCTCATTCTCTTTCTATAATAAAGGAAGCAGCAAGAAGATTACATTAGCTCGCTCAACGTGGGGCATTTGGTGCAATCGAGATCTACAGAGCTGAAGTTCAAATGACGGACTGGCTGTCGTGTCCTGTAATGAAGTTGGCAAAGGAAATGAGTATAATTTACTTGCATTGCATCCAGCGGACCTTCCTTTCAAACTGGAAGGACCTTGCTTTCTGAATGTTCTTTTGAAGGGCATATTTAGAAACGCTAGTGCATATGCTGTAATGAGATTTGAAGTCTCTTTCCTTATGTGAAATATAATACACCATCGATATTACGAAACGCACGAAATTGGTTTTTCGGGGAGAAAATATGCAAGACGAAGAAGGGGAATATTCAATTTTCTCTTAAGTCACTTTTGATTTCAATCCATCCTTTCCAGGAAATCAGAAAAGCAATTTTTATCAAACATAAGGTTGGAGGGAACAATTAAAAAGGGGTTTTAGAAATATTAGCGACGTTCTTTGTAACGAATTTTTGATGTCACACTTAGTCACCACTTATGTTCGTGTCTTCTTCAGAGGTAGCAGTTTGCTGTTCGATTCCAGTGAGGTCTTGCTATTCTACTCATATTTTTCTCTTTTTATACCTTTTTGTAGAACTTTAAATTACTATTAAATAAAAAAGTAAATAAATAAATTTATTTATTTATTTATTGACAATTTCCCGACCAGAGTAGAATATTATTTCTTGGCAAAGTGGGGCAAAAAGAAATAAACTGAATTTCTTATCTTTCCCGAAATTTGTTGAGCTGTGCTGTACAGAACTTCGCAGCAGTGTAGGCTGCTGTTTAAAAAAATTGATGTGCGAAATGACGTTACAAATGACTTTCTGAAGCCGTAACACTGTATCTTAGTGCTCAGTAAGTGCAGTTTGCCATCGGATATTATCTGTTCCATTTCTTGAGTTTGCTGCTTTCTTTCGTCACAACGTTTTGCATTTTCAAAGACTTTATCGATCTCCAAGCACATTTAACAGATATAAATTGGAGTTTTCTTAGTCACTTCAAAACTTTTGATAACGAATCTTAAAATTTTCTATAAAATGAAATCCTCTTCGTGAAGCTCTTGCTTGTACAACGGGTCAAAAAATTTACCGCCTCGTACAGAAGCCAGATGTTTATTATCATATTCAAAAGAACCCGTTACTATGCCTTTTTTAAGCCACGTGAAGGGATTTCCTAATATCTCACCCTGTAACTTTTAAGTTCCATTTCAGTATTATTCTCTATGGAAGCAGAATTCTTTCCTGTGGGTTTCTGATTTAAAAAACTCTTATTTCTGACCTTCTTTGGTATGCTGTGCGCACCTTCCATCCCATACTCCTTGGTCCTCTCACCCTTACACTCATAGTATCTGGTGAGCAGCACAAATCATGAAGCTCTTCGCTATGTAATTGTATGCACAGTAGACCCTTGCTAAATCTGTGCTGCCAACTTCTGACGCTGTTTTAAATACGATATACAGCCTTGTGATATGAGGACGTATTTGCATTAAAACAATAGCGCCAGAGCCTTACTCGATTGTGGGCTTCTGATACAGTAAGAAAGCGTGTGTGCCTAATAATACTGAAGACAGTGAGGAAATGAGATTTCCACTCTGATTTGCATTTGTATTTCCACCACAAAATAATGGGGCATTCAAGTGGCTCTGAGTCACTGAATATGTGCCAGGGTAAACCGGTGGTTGGGGGGGGGGGGATGGCATGTGTCATCCTGCATCAATCAATATTCTGTTTTGACATTCCACTTTCCTCCTCTATCATCTACAGTAATCGGCGACTGCATGAACACGCCGTTAAACAGTACCCTGGGTAGTGACGTAATGATTAATACGAACAGGCATGACGTGATAATGTTCTAATCAGTAGGCATTCAACCTTATAATGTCAAATACCCACACTTTTACTGTGGGCTCTTTCGCGCGCCGCACGTAGAAAATGACAGTAAGGTATATAGGTAATCGTCTAAATTATTGTGTAATTTTTATAGTACATACATAATTGACAAACGTGGCCGCAGGCAGCACAATACAACCTGGCGGGCCGCGGTTCGGAGACACATGCTTTGGGCAATTGAAAGTTGAGACACAGTCTATCAAAAGCCTGTTCAATAAAATTAGTCCAAATCTCTGCTCTCCGAACCGTGGTTATAAGGTTATTTAACGACATTCTTTCAGCTGTACGTTTTATTTAACCATTGCTGTGGTTTACATTTTGTTAATATGTTATTTTGTCGGTACATTTCCATGTGCCCGGCCAACAGAGGTTAAACTGTTCGGAAATTGAGCAGAGATTGATGTATAAGAATATGCCTGTGTGAGGAATGTCTGGATCTAGCGTACAGCAAGTAGTGGCAGACTAGAAAAACTGACACGCACCGCAACGTAATTAGTGTTGCCACAATTTTCAGTCTTCACTAAATGTAGCTAGTGAGACCAAATGGGCCATAAGATTAGCGGGAACGTATCACGCGTTAGAGGTAAAATGCATTCAGAATTTTAGTTTTAAATCCTGGAGGGTAGTGGCCATTTGGTAGACCTAAGTGTAGATGGGAGGATAATACTGCATTCTGTCTTGAGGGACTACAATGTGAGCGTATGACCTGGGTTTGCCTTGCCCTTACAAACACGGCAATGGACATTCGGATTCCGTATATTGCGGAGAGTTCTTCCTCCAGCTGGGCAACCGTCAGTTTCTGAAGAAGGTTTACCACTATACAACATGGAGTTGTTTATAAGCGTATTCAGTATCACCCACTGGCTTTTCCACCTCGCTGAGTTTTATGACGCAGTCTTCCGAAATTCCGGCCTCCCACACGTGCACTTTTATGTGTGTCGCCGTAAGAATTCTGTTTAACTGAAGTAGGGAATTATTTCACTTCATGATTTCAGTACCTCTTTATCTGTTTACACGCAGTCCTGTAATGCTATAGTCTGGACTTCTCCAGTTTCCTTAAAAGAAGAAATAGGGGTCAGTAGATTACATTTTTCACGTCAGTGACACTGTTGAAAATTCTCAGCAGGCTCCTAATAATGTAAACCTTGCCTAAAGGATAAACACTGTGGCTGATGATTCACATGTACGCTATATATTTGGGACACCTGCGTTCGAACTGGGCCCAGATACAAGCTTTTGAAACTCAATGTGTTTTTATTCATTTTATTCAATCAAGTGCTGGTTTACTGTATTATCTTAACGTAATCTACCACTGTTTCCTTCCGTATCCCTTTAGCTTAAATGTATAGGTATGTATGCTGTTTGAATATCATCGTTAAACAAACAGAGCAATCCGTCGTTCTTAAATTTTGAAGATGGAACGTCGTACTTTCCTATGGTTCGAATTAGTCATAATTATGCGATATTTGGGGTCTTAACAACAGCTGGTGATGATCCAAGGTTTGCGGGATGTCACGCCGTGTAAATTGGTGCACGAATTACCAGTCTACACGGCGTAACTTCCCGAAAATCACGTTGGTGACATGCTAACTCCGATCCTGTGTCCTGCAGTTTGTTATGAAGCTTCAGGGTCTCAGACTGGGTGTTTCAAAATTTTGACAGGTTGTCACAGAAGGAACAAGGCTGATGACAGCGAAGGTTTATATTGTGACCTCTTATTTATGCCGCGTGTGTCCTGGTAACATTTCGAAGGATCCTGTAACCTGCATCTTTATCAGGAGCGTCAGGGTGTAAGCCATCACAGACTTTTTCCTTCTCCGTTGGTTCTGGTCTCCATCCAGCCGGCAGTTCCCATGTTGGTTGTCAGTAAGTGAAATGTTCCCCGGCTGCATTATGAACGCTGGGCGGGTTACGTCTAGTGGTGGGGTTGCAACCCCACTGCCTCTAGGCCTGTAGGGTGTCTGTCTTCGTCTGAGGTGTACCCTGTGTCCTGGCCAAGAAGGGATGCCCTGCCAGTAGCTACGTTACTCCTGGTATAGCTGTCAGGGTTGTACGCGAACGTCATCACCAGAGTAAGTTAGACACACTATCGTAGAGGTAGCTTCAGCGTCATGGTGTAGTAATTTAGGCTTACGACCTGAAAGTTGAAGCAGAAGAGTTATCGAAACTTTGGTAACCACCTACAAACTCCACGTTTTTCCAACTCTGTATAGCACGATCAGGGTTTGATATTTATTCGTAAGTTATGCTTTTCGAATTTCTGACAGCGTCCTTCACACGTTTACTGCTACTTTCAAACGAATAGTGGTCGACTACAGTGAATCCAACACAGAAGCATCTCATTCGAGGTTGAACAACTTTCACCATTGATGAAGAGTCCATAAATATTTCAAGGACCAACCAATCGACAATTTTGGGACGTACAAAATATGATAGGGGCGTAACTATCCGTTAGCTTATATCTTTCAACGTATTATTGATGGAAATTTTAATTAAATCCTCGTAAGCAGTCACTTTGATTATTTTGTTATGTAACTCTAATAGCACAGTGTAGCATTGTATGTGTCTGGACAAACTGGTTGTGTAATATTTTTTAATGTTTTATTATCCCGCTTAATTGCTGACACAAAACTGGACCTTTTGCAATGAGAAAAGCAATAGAAGCGGTTTCAAATAAGAAAAGTTGAAGGTTGTAATTTTACTTACTCTATATTATTATACATTTGTTATTGGAAATTTTATTACAGTGGGACTCCTTACTATCACACAAGTGCTGCACCTCTTGATTACATCCTTTGTTACACTGGTAGCACTGTTTAAAGTGCTGGGCATTTCTCTGTTTTATTAGCTCTATTAGACGTATTTTAGGTCATATATTCGCTCGGCATAATAGACCCAGCAGCGTAGGTTTTATAATATTATTTCTGAACAATGACGGTAAATGAGCGTTCTGCCGAGACGACATGTAGTCCTGTATCAAATATACAGCAGACACTGGGCAATGTCAAATTCGATTCTTGCCTTGTCTGTCTTCTTGTCCTACATATGCAAGTTGTGCACTTTCTCGACAGTTACTTCTATCTTAAATTTGCCTCAGGTTTTGTTTCTTTTGTGTCCAAATGCTGTACATAGCGTCAGAGACCGCAGTGATATTTACTTCATCAGTGAAAATGAATTAAGCACATAACGCCTTCTCCCATCCTTCCATTTCAGCGCAATATTTCCGAAATTACTCTCCTGTGTGAAAATTTGACCGGCTGGGAAAGGATTACCGAGTACTCACGTGAAGCTGTATATTATGTATGATTTGGTCATATGACGGTTGAAAACGGTTTAACTATGTGGAGGCGCTGGAGGTATTATCCAATCATTATTGGGAACGTTGCCCATTAATCTAAAATCTCTATCACTGCAGATGTGATTTTGTTGTGGCTTTATCACGGATTACTGAGCGATACCATTAATCCTAATCATGTCAGTTTAATCAAATTAGAGAATTAAACACGTTATGCGATGCATTATCTGAATCCCTGATGATGCCAATAGGTCCTGGGTATTTGTGCAACAGGACACCAAATTACATTACATTGTTACCTAGCACGAGGAATCAGTCGGTTATTGGGTACCGCTGTGCATTCCCGTAGAGACGTCTGTGATACTGGATCAATAAGCAGAGACATGAAGGTCCAGTAAAGCTCTAAGGTTCCTTCGACTTTAAGAATCGATTATTGCTCTTTTGGTGTTGACACGTATGAGGAGTGGCTATTGAGTAACGAGTCTCCTTTCAAGGCAGTTATTTATTAAAGAAATTAATGTACTATGTGCATGTTATCCCATCCGACGCAATTTCCATCGGACACACCGCCACATGCAATTCTTCGGCCGGTAAGCGTCTCCTGAAGTGATTTTGTGGTTGTGCCTTAAGTATCCCTGCCGTCCGTTCCCTAAGCTTTCGTAGGAATATGAAGGTTCTGTTGGCAGTTTTCTTCAAATTAACAAGAAACTTGAAGTTAACTCGTTGCTAAGTTGTGTCAATCAAGCATGATCGCAATTGAAGGAAAGTTTATGAAAAGAATTTTTAACTCGACACTATGTAAACAAAACGGAGCGTGGTTTGGCAAATGACTGTGAAAGCTTCACCATTAACTATTGTGTATGTGTGTTTCTGATCGACGGTAATTTCAGGATCTGCATGCGCAGTCTCGTTATTTAATAGCCACATCTCATATAACGGCACAGTAATTATAAACGTCTGTCCACGTATGGTATGTAGAAACACAACAAGCAGCAAGCACTTGCGTACAGCGAGAAAAGACGGAAAAATTAAAACTGTGCTTACTTTTTTTGGATTGTAATGGGATCATCGCATGTGTTAAGAGAGAAAAGCAGAAGTTAGAGAAAGCTCATTTCTTTTTACCGATAATACGGAAGAGGAATACTTTTTTAAAAATTTTTCTCGGAAAGAACAAACCTGAAATGGCTTTCACTGTTCAGAATGGAAACGTAATTACATTACAGCGCAGCGCGTGAAAACGGGAAATTTTATTTAACATGAATGGCGGAATTGTAACAAGCCATAATATACTCTTAATAGTCATCAGTTAAATCCATTTCGAATTGCTTTAAGCAGCAAACATCAATTTGTACATTCTCTTTGCCTGGTTTATTTACTCATCTGTTTAATGGATATTTGTGTTTGGAAGGTCTGTGGATTGGAAATGAATGCCCAGTCACCGTTAGAAAACTCGGTTTGTAACGTAGAAGTAGCTGCTAGAGACTGGACGGTAAATAGTGTCGCGCATGGTTCTTAGAGCTGTGATAGAACAATCTTTTCATTAGTAGCTATTGGAGCTAGTGTTGGTGAAGGGGGTAGCCGGATAACGTTGGCGGCATAGGATGGAGGGTGTGGGCTTCAAACTCCGGTAAGGGTGAGATACTTTCTTTTCTGCAGAACTTCCAGAGGGCGTTTGGGTCCACTCAGCCTCCTCCTCAATGAGTGCCGGGTTCTTTCCTGGAATAAATTGGCCGGAGCGTAATATTAACTACCGCTTTCATCTAGCTCCGAGATTAAGAATAATTCGATCTATAACTGTACTCCCTCCATATGTTTGCATGTCGTTGACAGGGGAAATTTTACCTTTTTTTTTTTTGTGAACGGACTGCCTGTATTTACATCTAATTGACATTTTTATTTCACAAGATTTACTAACAATTATTTACCTGTTGTGTACTGTACGTCACTGCCTTTCTTATTTTAAATGGCATTAAATGACTTAGCCGATAAATTTCCAGTCTATTATCTGTAAACAAACATATAAGGCTAAGCGTTTTGTCGGAGACTTCAGATCTCCTCATTTTGTTTTTAATGTTGGCCAAGTTACACATCTGTGTTTCAAAATTCAAAATACCCTTATTGTAACAGGATTCGATCTGGCTATCCTAGTGTGTAGAATTTCCTGGATAGATTGGGGTTAAAAATAACTAAGCCGCCTGTCCAGAATTTGACATTTTCTTTGAAGACTTAATAAACCGGCAACAAATTGAACAAAACCATCACTTAACTTCTGACAGGTTAATTCTTTGTACATGAATAAGCGTAAAGTTTGTGTGAGCTGATTTTCACTTTATGCTCACTTTTCTTGTTCCTAAAGCTTGAACTGTATGAAACTTTCGAAAAGTTGATAATGGGCAGCCGTTCGACCTATTCTGTGCTCTACAGACCTTGCTAACTGCACCACTGTCTTTCCTCTCCTCATATTCTTTAAGTCTTAATTACTTTATTGTGGCACACTTCAAATTTAAGACGTTAATGTACACTAATGCGTCGCAACAATTTGCTTGTTAATTAGAAATATTTTTTATTTTATCTTCATAGCAGAACCTCTGGGAATCATAACATATTTCTTGCAATAGAGATGGTATTTTAAGTAAATAATCATATGTAAAGAAAAGAGTATTTAAAAGAAGAAAGTTTTGACATCATAGATTCAAATATACGCAGAACATCAAAACATTTCTGACTGTTCAGAAAGAGTTCGAACGGAGTATGGCACTCTTCCGTTCGACTAGGAGGGAGACAATTTAATATTTCAATAAGAGTGAGAAATTTTACCACGTTTGTAATACACAGATTTCACAAAAGCATGGTTTGCTGTTGTATACACAACAGCGGTCTTGAGTAAGTAATAAATCATCCCAACTAATGCACTGCTCTTATTCAATACGTTTCTACATTACGATATTTAAGGGTTATTCCAACATGTTTCGATCCATATTGGGATCATCCTCAGGGCTACGTTCTGAGGTGAAAATTAAAGTCACAGTGACTATATTTTGCACCTGTTACAAAGTATAAAATGTGTATAAAAATAGTTAACATGCAGTTCACTTGCTGTAGATTTTTCTTTTTACTGTCCTTTAGGAGTCGAATGTTTGTGTATGGACGGTAGGCGCACTAGGCACACTGTGCCTACCGTCCATACAAAGGCATTCGCACAGAAAAAAGACAATAGTCAACCCAACTTGTCAGTTGCATTCATCGCTAAATTTAGTATTTTAATTTAGACCTACTCTATATTGGGGACAATTCTGAGGCTAATAACTCTCCGTTTTAAATAATAAGCAACTTCTAAAAGAACTGAGATCTCAACATTTTCCTGGAAAAACTATTATAAGTTGTAATATTCCATTGCATGGTTTTTATAATTGGCCTGATTATGGCTTGATTTGAAGCCGAAATATGTAGCAGTTACGTGAAACGAAACAAGGTGGTTTATTGATTAAAGTTGTGTTATGTGGGCCTATAAGGTTACATTTGTCGTGGATTTTTAAAGGTTTACCCAATAGAATTACGTTTAAAATTAAAGCTATAGACATGAACGAGTTACAATTTGTATTAACGTTCAGTTTATATTATAAATTGAGCTCTTTCTTCAAAACCCAGACTTTAACTCTGGAATTCACGTAATAAAATTTTTAGGGTACTTCACCGATGCGGACCAAACATGAGTTCTCCGAAAAAATTCACATGTGAAGCCAAAGTGATTTAACGTTTTAAAGTTCATTTGTATGTTTTAGAAGATGGAACAAGAGAGCAGCTTGCAGTCTTCGCACAATGTGGCCATTTTGTGGATTTCGTGAAATAAATAATATTGATTATACTGAATATTATCAACACTTGAAGGATCCTTAAGAATAGTTTTTTTAACCTGAAGATTAGACTGCTTGTTCCTCCGAAACGTTGGCAGCTAGCAGTCAGTCTGCACAGCACTGCATCTCAGGGGGCGGCTGTCTTCACTGTTACAGCCGTGAAAACCTCAAATCTCGTTTGTAGCCTTTGTTATGTCTACAGGGCCAAAGTTCTCTTAATGTTGTGCCTCACACATTCAAACACCTGAGAAAGAGGAAGTAGCACCATCTTTCTCCATGCATGCAACTCGAATTCCGGGCATCTCTACTGAAGTTTGTTTAAACCTGTATTTTCTAATGACAGGTCCAATTTTGAAGGTTAGGAAGAATTTTAAATCCTTTCCGAAAATTTATTGACGGTTGGGCGGCTATCAGCTTATTAAAAATAACCGTAGAAAGTAGCCTCATTTAATAATACTGCCAAGTTTTATGCCCTTTAAATTCCCTCAGCAGCGTTTGTAATTAAGTAGCCAAAATAGACGAAATATATACAAATGATACATTTGGAATGATAAGAAGAAAATATTTGGGGTATTCTAATATTTTCTCTAATAATTTTCCCCCTAAAATAATGATACATGATTTTTTAAACGTAGACTATGAAACCATATTTTATTGCTACAAGGACCTTTCTCTCGTTCGGTAGACCTATATTAATTCTCTGCGCAATTGTGCGAACATAGCCCTGGGAGGCTAGTAGTATGATTGAATTAATTAATTAGGGGAATTGTGCTTGTTGAACTGGGAAACGAACTGACATTGAAAATAACTTCTTCTTTCCGCAATACCATTTTCCGTCACCAAATTTCCGGTCCCGGAAATGGACGAACTCCAGTTTGTGTCATTTAATCAATATAGTTTACATGCCAACTGTTAAGCGTCTTCAACAGAAGTTTTGAATTTCAAAATTTTCTGCCTTTTCGGCGCATATTAGGTCTTAGATAGGAGGTTCACGACATCTTGTTTTTTTGGTACCTAAAGTTCTGGGGTCTTCTCTAAGTCAGAAATTAAAAGAATAAATTGTTATTTATAATTTTATTTATTTATTTATTTATTTATAGATGTATATGCACGCACAACTTATTTTCCTTAGACACTGTTGTCCTTCCCATTTTCTGGCTATTGACGGAGTAAAGGAAAGAGCAGTACACGCAAACAAGATATCTTGCTATATTTTCAGCCCAGGATTTTGCGATACAATTCAAGTCCCTTTGCCACGGGACTAAAGATGGCTGTCGTGCAGTCGGTACTAGTCTTAAATACCAGAAGGTCCTGAATTTGATTTCAGGTCCAAAGGCTGTCTGTACTCACCGAGTTTTATCAAACTTTCTCTCCGTCCCTCCTTGAAAGTTTTATGATAGAACTTTAAACAGGTCGGTTCTACTTCCTTCCAGACAATTTCAAGTCAATCGCTAACAGCCGCTATCCCCCTGGACTCTGCATAATCTACGTAGTTGGGAATGCTTAGTTAAATAAATTAATATTCCCATACGACAAAACCGATTTTTTTATACTCTTTCCAAGAGACAGAAGAGCGAAAGCATAATTTGGTGTCCTATATCTGACTCGTCACTTCACATGTTGCATAACTGTAACCGGGTAAAGGATTTCGATAAAGTTTGGTAAAGTATGGAGAAGTAACACTAAACGTTCCCTTGCGAATTCCCTTTCTTTTGTTAATATCTGATCACCAAAATTTTAACTTTAGACGGATCTGAAATCACAATTATTTAACGCTTTGTAGTCTAGTGGTAACTGTATGTACCGCCAGGTTTAACATTAAAAGACTCTGGATTTTGCCCACCTACAATGTTTATGTGTTCCGTATGGTTCGTATAATACATAAGAATTATTTTTCTGCAAATTATTAATCGACTTGGTGCATGTAATGGAAATATACTGTGTTCTCTGTGAAGTGTGCATTGAATCTTTATATATTATATACCATGCCTAAGGTTGCTACTTGCTAATCTGCTACACCGTAGGCCTGGGTTAGAACACAGGGCAGGTCATGTGAGGCCTGTGTTGAAAGAAGTATTACTGAGACAGGTTTTGTTTCGAGCAGTTCGTTTTTCCCCTGTCAGTAGGATTCCGCCAATGCTCCATATTCATCTTCTTCTTGCTATTCTTATCAGAAGGACAATGCGAAAAGCGTGGGAAGCTTCACACCAAACGATGCTGTTTCGTATATCCGCGATCACGGAATGCGAAGTTACTTTTCCAGTGTTTCTGCGGCTTCTTAGGTTTAATAAAGTTAAAAAATTCTGGTTACAATAATAAACTTACAATGTAATACATTATCACAGTCTGCATCGTGCTGTTTATGGTAGAGCGAAATACGTATTACAGATTACTACGCAATGGGCCTACATTTACAAAATAGCAAGTCATTATGCTTGTTGCGCTGTGGGTTGGCCAACAGTGATTTTAAGATTCGAGAGGGATTCAGCCCCGCATTCAACCTCCAGAGGCAAAGAAACACATTCAACGTGATAGTCGACCTTCAAGGGTCTGCTATAAAGCTCCTTCCTCGCAGATTCAGCGCACGGGTTATGGACATGTAGTCAAGGGAACCGTCATAAAATGCCCCCTATTGAAAGCCGCAGTAATTTCTGCAGAAAGTGGTGACAGTTCAGTGAAACAACATTGCTTCAGCCAGATTCGTTACACGCCTTTCACGATTTTTCTGTACATAAGCGAATGCGGTAATAAAATTGTCCTCGCCATCCGCTTCACATTTGCGTTAAGTTGTTCGTTTTATGCAAGAGGACCTACATGTCCTACGCAAAGCATGAAATGTCTGGTGCTTGGAATATGCTGATTTCGGAACATTGTGTTTATCCACCGCATTTCAGGCAGGATGGGCCAAGCCCATGTTTATGTATCTCGGGCTTATCTGGAACAGCGAGCATGCAGCGAACAGAAGTGTTATATGGGCCTACCACGTCGTGCTTGCTACAAACTGAACGTAATATGGACTGCATGGTGGTGTATATGCGGAGTACATTCCGCCGAAACGTCGCGAAGTTTCTTCTCATATGACACGGCGTTACGACTGTGAGGATGTTAATATCAACGTAAATGTTTTTGTCCTGCTTTCGTAACCCAAATTGCAACCCAGAATCGGAACCAAAATCGGAGCACCGAAATTATAGTAAATTGTAAAGGATCGGAGTGACTCAAGGTAATGCGTTACGAGAACCCGAAATGCGAACACCGCTAACACCAGACAGGCTTTCTTTGCAGAATATAACTGAATCACGTCGGTGTTATTTACGTCGACACAATGTGTTTACGTGAGAAACATTTGAGTGCTGATTAAATTTCAACTGCCGTGCCGGTGTTCGAAGTCGAGGTTTTTCAACATGTTTTCTTCCAACAATTTTGTGTGTCTTATTTTCCCCTAACATCCGCATCTTCAGTCCTTCGCAAATACTTTAGTCTGGCTATCTGAAAAAGTAAGAAGTAATACAAAAAGCTCTTGTAACCTGTTTAAGGTATTGCTCCATCATTCGGATGGAAAGTGAGGAATATTACGTGCCTTATTCTGCATGATTGGGGTACGCGGTGGCGCAGTTGGTTGAGGCATTACGCTAGAAGCCGGAAGGTCGCGGGTTCGATTGGAATTTTTCATGTACTTCATCCTTCCGGCCGCATTATGGCCCCTGGGGTCGACTCAACCTCTAACAGACATGAGTACCAGGAGTATTTCCTGGGGGGTAAACACGGCCGGTGCGTGGGGCTAACAATCTTCCCACCTCCATGTGTCTTTTTTTTTTTTGGAAATGTGGAAGCCTCAAACTCCTGGAACCCTGCGGGCCTGTAGAAGGTTTGCTAAAAAAAATTATTCTGGGTGACAGGTGAGCCATCCGACGTTTGAAGTGTTAGTCCATATAGTGAGGAGGCTGCGGGTTTGACGGCCGGGGCTCTTGGTTCGATACCCGGCAGAGACAAGCGATTTTTCGCTTCTCCAGAGCTTCCAGACTGTTTCCGTTACCCATGCCTAACGTGAGCACTTTTACTGGGGTCAAGCAGCTGGGGCGTGGAACCGTCCACTCACCTCAATCTAGTGCCGAGGTTAAGAATGGCTGGAGTTATACCTCCATTCTTTCAACATCTGTGCCTTTATACAGTGCAGAAGGACTTAACAGTTTATGCCTTTAGCCTCTGAATATAAGTCAGAAAGACTGCTAGTGTACTAGCGATGCGGTGCGCACAGTAAAATGATATAACACAGGGCAACATAGATAACGCAGGCGTACTTACAGATGAAACACAGCACTGTGTTCCTGGTGGCCATGTAGAACAGAGAAAGGAGATGTGTGAGAAATTATACACACCGGCACCATAAGTTACAGCTATTCGGTATTTGCTGGCATATTATTGCACAAATATAAGCTGGAATTTGTTTTATATTTAACACATGTGGTAAGATGATAAATACAAGTTAATTTAATTACTGTGTATCCTTAAACAAATAAACTGAAAACAGTGAGAACGGAATGAGGGCCACGATAAAATATTTAACTATCAAAGTCATCTTCTAAACTTTCCTATCGGTTTTTCCTTAATATTTATATTTTTAGACATCAAACTGAAAGATAATTAAAAGATTTTGCACTGGAAGGTAGCGAGCATTCCCTAACTTCAATTTGCTCTTAATTTCTTAATGAATAGAATTTTGATTTGTTAGGGTTGTCACCAAATATCTGAACTATTCTGCCCTTTCAAAGGATTTATTACTTATTTTGTGTAGTATTTTTTTCCTCCCCCCATGTTGATCTACAGATATGAATATATACTTACTTGTCTCAGCATTTGCTTCTAGAGTAATCTTCATACTAACGACTACTAAAGCTTCTGTGTTCTTCTTTTTGGTATGCATGCTTCCACCCAATATATTAACAACATCAGCGTAAACCTGAAGCTGATGCGTACAGTTTAATTTCAAGCCCCCGCTACCCCAGCTTGCCCGAACCGTCCTAGTGACATATTCTAAAGGAAAGTTGAAAAGCAATGGCAGTACAGAATCTACGTTTTTCGAACCCTTCTTAAAAAAAAAAACATGTCAGACAAATGTTTGCTTACCCGGACTCACGTGATGACAGGTTCCGTTCGTTAGGATCGGTTCAGCGTCTTCTAATCCTCATAGCAAAGTTTTATTTAAGTTCCGTTACTTAGATCCTCCGACACGCGACAAAGAATTATGTACGAGGCACGTTTTCTTTGGTCACTTGGCAGGCCAGGTTACCTTGTCACGAAGCCTCAGCAGTAAAAGAGGAGAAAAATGCACGTTGGAATCGAGATTTAATTTGGATTATATTTAATGACTCAGTCCGTGCTGCGCAGGAAGCGCATCCCGGCTCCATTACATAAACCAGCCCTTTAATTCTGTTCGGGAAATAATCTCGCTTTCTTATGGGAATTGTATGAAGACATAAATGTAATCTGTGGGCAGAATTTAGGGTTTTTGAATACGAAATCTGATGGTGTACATAGTAATCATGGGGCTTTAAAGGGTTAAAATTCCGACTCCGAAATGTTAGCGTCCAGGCAGAATGTAACCGCTATCATAGCAACTCCTAATAGTTCTCACGATCTGCAGTAAAGTGTATTTATAATGTTAACATGTTCTTGCGAACTGGTGCTAGTACCTTGTAGCACTCAGTGTTTAAAAGAGCGACAAACGGGAATGTTGTAGCTTGTGTGCTGCCTATCCGTCCCCTGCCTTTGCTGAGACAAGCTTGTATATTTTAACAAAGTACCCTTGTTGCAATGGACTGTGCCACGCAGATAAGCTGCCGCTCTTCCAATCAGCTAGAACGACACATTTTGTGTCACTATGCAGCTCATCCCTTATGAAAATGTTTTCTAAACGTTAGGCTACTACCCAGATGAAGTTCGCATGTAGACAAACTTGCGCAGGAGGGTGCAGATTTATTACAATTCCTGGAAAGAGTCTCTAGGTGTTTCTGGGGTACCTGAAAAGGCTGGCTGGCTGGCTGGCTGGCTGACTACATTCGTGGAGGAAAGTCTTTGAGAAAGCAGCAGTCGCGCAACTGGTCAAGAAATTCCCCGATTTTTTTGAAACTAAAGTCTCAGTCTTCATAAAAGTCTTCCACTGGGATAAATCCTATTCAGTGTAAATCCATTCCGTAATCTCACATTGTTTGTAAGTCCTTTTTAATATTATTCTCACATCTAGGCCCAGATATCTCAGGTTTTCTGTGGTTAGGCGCGTTGAAAAAACGAAAAAAAAAAAATCCGTTATGTCGGTCTGTGCGTCCATCCGTCGTTTCGCATGTATCACGATGACTCCCAAAGAACGAATTTTCGTGAAATTTAATATTAGGGATATTTTTATTAAACTTACCTACACATTCAGAGTTTGGTTAAATCGACAAAAATAACATATAATTTACATAGAAACCTACCTCCTTTCATGATATACAGGGATTACTGGTTTCATTCTCTGTGAGGCACGACCTGAAGACGAAGACATATTTGACGATCGAAACATGACAGTCGATATTGCTCCATTCATAACGCCTTGTTGACGGTATCTCGACGTTTACGAGGATTACGATATGTTTATATCCATTTATTGATTGGCTAGGATGCTTTTACTGTAGTCCGTAAAACGCAGTTCCCTTCCTCATGTGAAATATGTGAAATAAGAGCGAAACTAGATATGAAACCTAATTAAAAAGAATGATCTAAATAACATGTTATGCATAATTAAGAACAGTAGTGAAATAAATTTTCAGATTGCTTCTATTGTCTGGTGTTGCGCTAATAAATTATACAAGTCTGTATATAGTTTTAGTAAAAGATGAACTTAATAGACTAGAATATACCAGGAAAGACGTAACTAATTATTACGCGGAAAATTTGACAAACGGTGTATCAGTAATTATGAATAATGCGCTGGTTTAAGTGAGGTTTGTTTAAAGTTTGTAGCCACGTACAGCGCTTACATGAACTCAGCAAGCTCCATGTTTTGTGTTAAATTCGTTTAAACGAAGGCAGAAAGGATCATAGGGGGGGAAAAAAAAGGATGGAAAGACAAGAAGATCGACAAGAAAAGAACAAAGAGTAAAGATAGGAAGGAGAAAGGATGGGTGGAGAGATTAAGGAATAAAGGGAAGAGAAAGAGACAAACAAAAATAAGAACAGCATGGACGACAAAGAGTTTGGATTGGACGAGTTAATGGAAAGAAGGAAGGTGTGAAGAAGGAACAGCGAAAAGAGAGAGGTTTTGCGTGATTAGAAGAGGAGACACAGCTTTGTGGTACTTCTTTCCCAGACAAATAAATGAAACTTTATATTTACGTTCATAATTTAATTTCCTTAAAGTGGCTCTATAATGAAACGTTCATTTCATTTGTGTTTTGGAGGTTCCGGCTTTCCGCCTGACACATACTCGTATCTGCTGTAACAGCAAAGTATCGCTGGCTTTAATGGAATCACGGCAGTTCCTACCTGCATCGAAATCCGATATATCGATTGCCGGAATGGCGATACTTTCTAATGTTTAGTTCATAACTTCTTGATGGATCGTTACGTTAAAAAAAGTGGTGGTGACGTAAGAACTTAATGGATTGGCCGTGGACCCGTGATAGTACATCTGACCAAAAAAATAAGGTCAGGGGTCAGTATCTTAAGATCGCGGTTTCAAATTTTGTGCTTCCGCACATATATTTGTACATCCAAAAATAAAGTTTTAAGGCCTGTGTGTTATTAAACTGGTAAATACGAGTATACTGGGCCTTTACAGTAATTTCCTTTGGATTGAAAGTCGATGTTTTGAAAGCTTGCTTTCTTTATCTGGTAAGATATGAGGATGTTTTGTGTGAGGGTAGCGAAGTTGAGTTATCTCAGCCAAGGGACAGTAAGAGTAATAATGGGCAGTGCAAATAAACGGTGGATATCAAAGCTCAAGGGCCCAAGTTGAGGAATTTATAAATTTAAACTGGCCCTAGGGATTCGTTGTTCGCGTTACTAAATGCATGTCTTCACTATGTGTGCCACAGACTAGTGCCGGCATCATAGACACAAAAATAATTGAGTGAGCTGTGTTTCAGTATTTATAACCTTCAGTTCTTGTAGATTCAACATATTAGGAACCAACTGTGCTCTACTAAATCAAATTTATCTACTTGAAACAATGAGGAAACCGACTGAGAAACGCTCAGGTCCTCAATACGGTTACTGCTCCCTGGAATCTTTTAATTAGTTCTCTGGGACTCCTTATGTACGTGAACCTTCGTAGTGGAAAATATTCAAGAAAATGTTTGGTCAATTATGAGATACGATCACATAGATACATATAAATACTAAACACATGACGAAATTACGAACTACGCCATTCTAACATCGTCAGCTTCAATGGCTTTAATTTTTTGTTGCAGATTTGCTGAGTTGCTTAGTGGACCCATCCTGGAGAACGGTAAGTGGGCTTTGCCAAATAAGATACGAAAATAGAGTATACGATTCAGGAAGCACCGTTCAAAAGTAAATATCTCTGAAGCTCAATTGGCGGTAGGGGCTGTGATTTTTCTCATTCCTTCCACGTGCAGAACTGATCTGGGTGTTCCCAGCTTCCAGTCGAGTGTGTGCCGACGGCAAATTGCGGTCTTTCGGTATCGTTAAGACCTAGCATAACTCCATGTTCCCTATAATCCATGGCTTGGCGCTTAGGAAGGGGTGCAAGCAAGTTAAATGAGAACGCATCCCTGAAAGTTATTTATATATTCGTGTTGTCCTGCAGTGACATAGCAGCTTCGTAGAAGTTCTGTTTATTTTTTATACGGCCTCTAAATAAGGAGCGGGGAATGGCAGTAGGTATCGTTATGAAGTGCGAATAGGCAAGTCAATAGAACGAACAGTCCACCAATGCTCAGTGTGACTGACATTGGTGAGTAACAAACAGGAAGGAAGTGTGACCGTCACGCACACTTTGAATTGTATAGAAAGTAATGAGCCTGTATTCGGTCAGAGAGGGAAGAACCAAAATATTATACTGAAATGTTAAAATTGCTTGAGGGAAATTCTCATATATTGCATTTATATATGACTTCAAATAATGACTTTCATTTCTTTATGTACTAAATTCTGCAGTACAATTACGATAATTCTATGCTGTACGTAACACTCTTTCGTCCAGATTCATTCCCTTTTCCTTCCGTGTTTTTTTTTTTCTAGAGCTACTCCGACCGCTACGCGATCACAAGACACTTTAAGTGCAAGAGCTATCTTATGCCCTCTGCTGTTTCTTGCATGGCAGATGTTTATTAATCAGTGTATCACTATTAGAGGCCTTGGCGATAAATAATAGAAACTCGGTCAGTGAGAATAAATGAATAATGCCTTTCTTTTAGTCCGGTTTGTTTAAAGAAAACGGGTGACAAAAACGGATATCATTCCTACCAGTTAAATAAGATCTTTATAAATGGAAGGGATTTAAATTACAACAGCCTAAAAACAAAATTTTCACGAAAATATTTGGAAATAAAATGACTGCAATAACTTGAACAGCTTTTGCATAAGGAGAAAATCTGTGATTTGTACAAGCCCACCAACAATTGTTAGGGGCGTGGGACGGACTGGGCATGCAGGTCTGGCAGATAAACACAAAATGTTTACAAAGATGCTTAGAACACTGAGAAGAAAATGCGTGATTAATTTTGAAAAGAACAGTAGGACATTAGCTGGAGTGTTTGGATGCGGATATTTCTCAATGGATCTCTTGTCTATTGTCGGGCTTTGGCAATAAAAACGATTAAACCTGTGCTAATTTCCAGAAAAAAGGCAATTTTTCTGGAGTAGGATTACTTACTCTCCTCACCAAATGTCATTACCGTGGCCAAATCCAAAACTATGAGATGGGCGGGGCATGTAGCATGTATGAGAGCGAGGAGAAGTTCATACAGGGTTTGTTGAGGAGACCTGAGAAAAGAGCACCAAGACTTATACGTGGGTGGGAGATAATATTAAAGTGAAACTTAAAAAATAGGCTGGGAGTGTTTGGACTGAACTGTTCTGGCTGAGGATATGGAGCAGTGGTGGGATTTTGTAAACACTGTAATGAACACTCGATTTCCGTGAAACGGAGGGAATTAAGTGAGAAACTGAGGAGTATTACTAAAATTATATATAATCACACTAATTCGTGCACAAGTTACAAATAAACGAATCTTAGTGAAAGATATAAGGTACAGCCCGACATGTTTCGGTGCTCTCAGGCACCATCATCAGGGGAAAATATAAAAGCGTTGAGTGATAAAACACTAGATGGCAGGAGGCAGCTCTGGTTGAAGTAATGTAACCTTAATTTTCGGACTTTCTGTGATGGGCAGCACAGGCGTCTTGAGAAGCCAAATGCAAGCACCACAGGCCACGGAACTGTAGCTAAAAGATAAAAGGTTAAAGACACAAGACCACTGCGTCCGAACATTCGTGTTGGCTGTCAAAATCGATCACTGATGTCAGATGCAGAAATGTTTATGCCTTTTTTTAAACAGTGTTGGGTTGTAACTGTTATCCGTCACTAAGATTCTTTTATTTGTAGCGTGTGCATGAGTTGGTGCGATTATATGTAATTTTAGTGACATTACCTGCTCGGTATGGAAAACATAAAAAAATTAATGAGGATTATTAGCTTCTCAAGGATTCTGCTCCTTGTATTTAATTATGTTCATTTTTCGAACTCATTGTGGTGTTATCTTGTATCCTCCATGCGTAATAATTGTTACCTGAAAGATGAAAAGTACTGTAAGCGGTAGAAATGAATCATTAACAATGGCACTTCCGTTCAAAGATGACTACGAAGCTCATTCATGTGCTCAAATATTTTAATTGAAGAATTAAGGCTGGGAAGTGGAAATGTATTTGGATGTGTTCATCACTGTTTTCTTCCTTCTCTTATTGCTTTCTTGATGAATTTCGAACAGTTAATTTGGAGAGTAAGTAATATTTCTTAAATCTATAATTATACAGGGCCTGAATTTATTTTTCTGTGTAGTATGTGATATTAGGTAGGCTGGTACAAAAGAATTACAGCAGCCAGGGTATAAAAATGTTTTATTCCTGCTTAAATGTCAGGGGTCTCTCACTGTATTGACAAGCATATAGATAAAGCAGTTTTCCGAATTTATTGTACGACATTTTTGGGTCGCCTTTTATTCTAGCACAAATTTAAAGAAGGTTCTGCACATCTGTTTGCTGAAAGTTGTATATATGAAGGCGGTGTTCGGTTAAATATGGTATATCTCTCTATTTACTGAGCGGGACCAATATTTGTTGACTACTGAGGAGGTCTCTTTATTCCAGGGGCAGAGCGCATTAAAAACTGCATCAAACAACATTGCCTGGAATATTTTCTCTGGTGTTTATTGTGTGACGTGAAATATATTTGGGAGAGCTTATAAAGGCACTTTTTATTCAAGCAATATGATACTCCTCTTATCCCTGAAAACCGATATCACACAATACTTGTTAGTTCATACAAGGACAAGAAACAAAATAATATTCGTTGAATAGAGCCCTTCTTCCGAAGCTTTTAGAATTTCAGCTACTCAAGGCATTTCTCTTCTTTTATGACATCTGAAACTTTCGTTACCTTTTGCAAAAGAACCAGTCCTTGGATCCTGTACCTCCACCACCCCATGCGCTTTGATGGCACGATGATGAAATGGACACAAGGTAGCAAAACCTACTCATTAATTCCCATATTTATGCGTACGTTTAAAAGTTGCTTTCAGCTTGAAGCTTTCTTATAAACCTTAAGGACCTTCTTTCCTGCTATGCGTGTGCTACACTTTTTATTTTACTGTACTTGATATGTTGACCCTAATAATATTCCGTAAAGGGACAACATTACGAGTGAAAACTTAGAATAATTCAGGCTGAAAATTACTCAAAATAATCCTCTGGATTTCAGAGAAGGTGCGCAGTGCTATTTGTACGTCGTGTGTGCCTGTACACCCTTTACGCGTAAATAAAACCGTTTACTATTGCTTTTTTGGGGGAAATGGACTCCATGGGCGTACTTGCATTTGGCTGGGATCACACTATTAGGCGGGCACGATACGGATCAATACAATTTCACAAAGTGTATTTGGCTGTTTCATCTTAAGGAAACACAGCCAGGCCTCTAACTGTACGTTACCATTAGGAACAAATTGTATTGAGTGAAATAGGCGATATGCTGTCAGGATACTGGCACCGAGAACACTAATTTTCTTCGATTAGTTGAAAACTTTATACAGTCAAGAAACCTCGGTAAAGTTTCTGTCGAGTTTATCTAACTCTTCCGGCAAATCGTTAACTGATACGTTGCAACAGACTTCCCTTTATAGCAGGTCACTGAAGTTCTTGAAATCCCTGAGGGCTCCTGATTGTAAAGAACATTCTGCTAATGCCGTAATGCGGTTCTTCAAGTTCGAACTGCTGAGTTATTACGTAGTGAGACGTTACAAGAACTGCAGCAATATAACTGGCAATCTGCACAGCTCAAAGTTCAGTTCTGACTCCCGTTTGGCTTCTTGCTCAATGACGCTAAATTTGCAAACAAGTGCGCTCATCACCACACGTCCCTTTGACAATGTCACAACACAGTTTCGGTCACTTCACTTTTTATTTTGACTGTAAGACCTAATTAATTTCTTTAGGGTGAAGAGGCAAACAGTACGTTCTGCCGAAATGCGATTGGTGCCCATTTCCACGGAGTCATAACGCGACAGACTAACACGTATCAAACTTTTAGATCTGATGTGCTTAATGGACAGATAACTGTTGCAAGGATTGTTAGGGAACATGAACCAGAACAGCACATACTTGTGGTAAAGTACACAGCTAACTGACATTCTGAAGTAGCATCCAAATTTCGGTACGGTTAAAACGAAATTCCGACATTTCATATATTTCTAAGCCATTTCCTTCCTCGTTGCGTTCCAAACATCTTCCAAGCTTTTACATCCACCTGAATGTTATGCTTCTTTTGTGATGACATTTTCACCACTTGCTATAAGGTTTCCGCACCCACAATCTGTACGATTTTTCTTCCCTTTCCGCTCAGCCCGTTCTTACCTTCTGTATTAGCGTAAGACTTTAAATGTTCCTTTAATTCTCTCTTTTCCTTATTGACCCCTTATAAAATCCCAACTTCTTAGGGTCAAGTATTTTTATCTAAAGCTCCCCTTCTTAGTGTTATGTGTTTTCAGTCTGGTATATGAACTAATTAAATATATCATTCTTGACAAGATAATAGAAACAAATATGTACAATGAAAATCTTCTAGCAGCTTAGCATTGTTTCAGCACGTTTAATATCACGGTCTCTCACTATTACATGGCATTGTGCCGTTACATATGTTTGCTGCCCCAGTACCTTTCCTCTGTGTTACATTACATTGCTTCATCGTTCTCAGTTGTAATTGCTTTCAAAGTACTTTTTTTCCTTATTATAATTCCTTGAATGCATTTCACACTCCATAACGACAGACATATATAAATACAACACACCCTATCCTACGGTCTAGTACCCAATGATTTACACACGTTGCGAAGTTCTTAATTGTGTAATGACGTTAGTTACTTCAAAGAACAACGAACCCAATGGGGCAGAGCCCCTCTTGGGGAGACCACAGCCCCGCAGTTGGCCAAGAAACTCTCCCTTCATATGGAAACCGACTGTTCGTACGTAATGGCAACTTTTCGTTTCGTTTGCTATAGATATCTGGGGTTAGCCACGTACAGCAGAGGCCATGAACGAGATTTCTCTTCAGTTTCGTATTTCCAACACATCGATTTGAGACTCCCTTGGGATGAGGTCGCCGGCCATGTTTAGTGTTGTGTCACCCTCCTCTGTGCAAAGCAGAAGGTTCCATTCAAGCACGTGGCCCAAGATCTGTGATTTATACCCTTTAATTCCTATAACACGTTTTATAATTTTGCAAAATAGTGTAAGCTATGCAAGCGCATGTGTGAACCATCGCCTGTGGTAGAAAGTATTTGGCAGAGAATTAGAAACTTTCCCGGAACACGAAAATGGAATGGGATTTTTAAATCAACAAGGAAATTAGAGTAGAGTAGTAGATGAATGTATTTAGCTAAAAATAAAGTAAGTAGTACAATTTGGATTGCGTATTGACGGAATCATATGTGAATTTGATTAACATTTAGAATGGGTATACACATCTCAATATACTGATGCTTAAAATATAATTAAATAATTACAGAGTCTGGCCTTTGGAATTTAAAGTCTTTATGTTCCATGATCATCGTAATTTCCTCATCGTCACCATTATAATCATCAGTCAGCTTTAGTTGTGTAACGTCTGAGTTGATAACCGAGATAACTGTGAGGATTACTAACGCCGTTTGCTTTAGTACACAGGCACAAATCTTTAGGAGGAAGTTCTGAAGATGGACTAGAAAGTTTCTCCATAACGTTGGAAACTACCTACCAAGCCACACGGTGTCACATTACGTAAGACAGTACCTTCATCACCTTTCATAATAATCGTGTCGGATATACATGGGCATAATCATTACACGCGATGTGGAAAACATACGGTCTAAGATTACATCAGAATACATTTAGGTGCACGTAAAAGAATTTTTGAATCAGGCGAAGATGTGTTCTATCGTCGTGTTGTAAAGAACGCCTGTAAATTGTCATCTTGAATGGTAGCTTGTTAGCTTCCCCAGACTGAACACCATATTCTGCAATATTTTGCGGGCGCAGCTTGTTAAGCACGCCGATGTTCCCGGCACCAACCCTTATAAAACATTTCACTGCCCTTCTTATACATGCTCCAGTTTATCGCCTTCCTCGCGACTTCTTATCAACGTCCCTCATCCTTCCTCAATCTTATATCCATCCCTCATCCCTGGCACCCTGACTAGCTAAGGGAGTTTCGACGTCAGCTTGAGCTGAACGCTTTCCTTACCCACCAAAAATGTAGCGCAGAAATCTTCACGAAATTCTTTGTAATAATAAACAAAACAACTCATGAAGCCTAACCTCTACAACTTAATTTTTATCTACAAACCTTGCGTTCCTAAGGTTTCATGTTATAGAATAAGTTTGTAATCCAACAATGGAATTCAATTAACTCGTGAGCTTGTATGCAAGATTAACGCGTCCATAGTTATAAGACTGAAGTCTCGTTGAATCAGAAATTTACTGCTTAATAATAATAATAATAATAATAATAATTGAGTGCAGAAGATATTACCTACATATTTTTTTTACCTGCTTTAAGCGTGTTGGCTAAATGTTAAAGGCTCACACCAACACCACCTTCAATTCTTAAAATATTCGCTTCCAACAGTATCCCATACAGAGTTTTAGGTGCACTTACTGTCTAATTCCCAAACCACATGCTATTTCCTAGCTCCAAAGTTTCATTAGTTATTACCATTAAACCAAAGATACGTATACGGAAAATGGTTATTCACTGAACAGTTGTTACCATGCTACTATTTCCTAAGGGTATATCTCCCATAGAAGGTTTCAGTACGTACCCTCGGACAACTGACATTTTAGAGGATGCAGTGCAGCAAGAGGCGTGTTCAATCCCCACAGGAGTTTAGAGGCTGTTCTACCTAATTTCATAAATTGAACTGGACATTCTCTGTATAAAGTTAACAGTAGTTCCTACGTGTGTAGCCGTTTTAATTTTCTGAAGCAAAAAATTCGTTGAATTTTTGTCTTGAGAATTCAGTTGCCATCTTACTGTAAACATCTTTCTCCTATATTATAATGGTCAACCTGTTACTTCCTTTCTGGAAAAAATGTCTGTGTGTTGTGAACTTCATAAGAATAACGTGTCAGTTCTATGGACAAAATAAGAAGGTTTTTAAAAGTTAACGCTTGTGGTACAGCGTAGTGACTACTTCGCTTTGCAGGCTTAAAAGCGAAAGTAATGTCTTACAGGTTGTTTTGATGTTAAGATTAAATGAAATGACTCGATAAATGTAATATCCTTCTGAGGATTACACAAAAAAATTTTCGATATCCCTTCAGAATCTACAGAAATTAGGACGCTATTTATATATATGCGCATATATATATATATACACACACTTAAACTCTCATATCCAGAAAGTAACGAATAATTGGGAAAAGAAGCTATAGCGTTCCTTATACTTAGTCATCCTATCCTTCAGGCATCCTTCAGGCATGGAGGAGTGGAGGTAGAAGGCCATGCATTTTAAACTCAGAACTGTGTAGAGGTGAATGGTCAGAGTCATATGGCGGCGTCCTTGCCTTGGGGAAATAGCCCGCGCTGTCCGTTAATATATAATGGCCGGCGTGTGCTGCGGAGTCAGACTGAACGGTGGGGGGAAGAGAAAAATCTCTTTCCTCTCTCAAGATCGAAGGCCGATTTTTCGGTAGTCCAAACCTTCATCTAGTCACTACAACTAGACTGTGCCGGCCCCGAAATATTAACATCTGCAGCAATAGAATTTTACCCCTTGTTTTGTTTCGGTACGAAGATTGGTCACCGTTGTAACAGGAAAACGTAGATCGAGGGTGTTTTGGGATAACATGTACAGCTAAGGCAGGAGGAGTAGCAGGACTCCGGCTCAACACAAAATTTGACACAGTATGGAAAGTGATGACAAAGATGAAGTAGATGAACAGACTTCACCGTAAACATGTGTTTACATTTTGCCCTGACCACATTCGCATTTAAATATACGTTAAGTATAACACTTGCCGTTTTAAATCGAATGTTATTCATTTAGATGCATTAGTAAGCAATTCTATAAAATTTAACCAACAACATGCAAAAAATATTTTGACGGACAATTGTATATTTAAAACATTATGCCTTCAAAATATTTTGATAATTTATGGATCATCTTCAGGGAGGAACATTTACGACGGGCATTCTTTGCCTTTTGGGCATTAATAAATTTAATATTATTCATTTACGTGCATTGATAAAAATTTCTATAAAGTATAGCCAACAAAAATTAACAACGGACCGATACATGTGGGAAGCTTGCTGCTTTAAATATAAAATTTTATATTAAAGTATTTTTCCTTTTTGTCGGTTGTATTTTATAGACTTGTCACTTTAATTTTGCGTTTCTACAAATACGTTGATTAATGTCCACTACTGCAGAGCTTATCACACTACACATACGCTATTTTTTAAAGCTAAAAGTTGGTTTTTGTTGTTCCGTTATTTACCACAATGAAGAATGTTATAAACACTGTAAAGTTTGCTGACAGCTGGATTTTACAGCTCAGTGATTTATTTTACAATGAGCCGTGTCTGATAACATCAAACTTGATGCGATTTCCGATTGACGTCAAGTGCAGGCCCTGCTGACTGGCATTAAGTAAAATGAAATTAATTGAAGTAAATTGTGCGCGTTGTTAGAAGAGATACAATCTGTGTGAGATGTGATGTTCTCACAGCGGTGTGTTGAAGTTTAAAGTCTTCTGAGGTGTTACGCCGTGTCGGCTGGTAGATATTTACTGACTTTGTGTGGGGGGAAACAGTGCCTTCAAAACGTCTGTGACTCCATCAGGAGACACGGCTTGATATTTAAGAACACCTAAATTTTCAGATGCCACCCAAAATTGTCGTCTGGAAACAAGAAATTCAGGGGAATTAGACTACACATATAATAAGTACGATACGGGTCAGTGTAAGGTGCGTCTGGCACTGGTATTGGTTCGTTCAGACAACGCTGAAGAGTCAGGTTATACCTGCTGAACGGTCGAGCAGGAAGGAACCTGAGAACCTGTGGCATTATAAAGATAAACACAGGTACAGCTTACTAAGTCAACGTGAAAGTCTGCCAGGAAGAGAATATCAACATGGCGCGCAGTTTGATTCGCTCAAGCAAACGATGTTTTGCATGAATAAGGAAGTAACCTCTGCGTATCTTGTAATGAGTGTGCGTAGTTAAAAGGACGTTTTCGTAAGAAAATGTTTGAATATTCTCTGAATCGTTAATTGTTTAATTGTACAGTGATCCGTTTATTAATGCGAGAATAGTCAGAACTCACGTCTCCTGGAAATATTTCTGTACAATTACACGTAAAGCACACACAAAAATTTTATGTCTATCCAGAGGTTTTACTTTTTTAATTTAAGATTTCGGTGCACAAGGCTTAAATTCTAGACAGGGTTTGTACATTTAAGTAGTTGCTACAGAACGGATAAATATTTGAACACACAGATGTAGACAAAGATAAGGTTTAAAACGTGTGTATTTATTTCGTAACTGCGTTTATATCTGGTTCTATGTAATTTTCTTTCAGTCCTCTTTACCTCTTAGAGGCTATTATTGTAACCAGCCGTCAGAATCCGAGAGTTAAAAGTGTCGATAGATGTGATTTTCCCATTCAGGGACGGCCAGCCCGCGATATCGTCCGCCTAGGGTTATGTTCTTCAGTGACTGTTGTGAATACCGGGACTGCAGCGTAGAAACTGCAAACACTTAGCCCACATCCGCCAGCGGATTCTGGAAAATGCAGTGAACATTCCTTTAAAATTATAGAGTAATGAGAACTTGTTTCAGAGGTTCTGCCAGTAACTGTAATATAAAATGTGAAAAGCATGATTATATACCAATGCGTTTCGAAGGCACATATTTACTCTGATGATATCAATTCTCTTTTTTCCTTGGAAAGTGCTGCTTTCGAGACATGCGTATCTTTCCGATACACTGTAAGACACAAAAATGATTTCCTGTGCGAAGAGACGCAGCTTTTCATACCACTGCTTCCTTGAATTGTATTTCCGTTCTGCTTAAAGATACTTTTTAAGAAAATTTTTGTTACCATGTATAATGGTAAAATTTAAAAAGCGAGATACACTTCCGAGTGCGACCCTTCCTTACATGTTGATACAGAACACTGTGTCGCGATCTCACAGCAGTCGGTACGTAAACCTCCTGTTAGAATGTCAGCTCAGGTGAACAATAACTCAAGCAGTAGAGTGCACTTGACTTCGCTGATGGTGTTGTGTCTTCGAAGAATTTAATTTTGTTACCGAAGGTCCGTTTCACGAAAATAACCACGTAACGAGCGAATTATATTAGTGTGTTGGTAATGAGAGTTGCCAGACAGGTGAAGTTTGCTGTTGACATGATAGAAATACAAGGGCTAGGCCTGGTTGCTGCTTGTGCTGGTGAAGGCCGCAGCAGTAGCCATATTTTACTGCTTGGAATGTATAACCATTTTACGCCTGAACTGTTCCTTCAATTTGCACATAATTTTTTAGACTTTAATATGTAACTTCCGTAAAGTAAACATGTCGTCCAGGTACAGACGTACGTATATTTGATTTTTTATACAGAACTTCATAGCGATGCAAAATTAATAATTAATGCTATGTCTTGAAACAGATGACAAGGGAACGTCTGTCGACATTAATTAATTATGGCATTAATCAAAAGACGAAGAAAATTACTCGCCCTATTCTCTTATATAATCCCTCTTTCTCATATCGTGGTGTAATTTATAGAATATGTTCCATTTTACATCCTTATTAAGTGCGGATGGGGCACAGACATAAATTCATCACTCCAACAATTATACAACAATATTCTTCTGTTCAGAAGAGTAGTTCGTACACAGTTGGTGTGATGACAGACCTGCCTGGAACAAGATGTATGTGTTCTGCACTTTGTTACCAGCTATGTTGCTTGCTTTAGTCCAGGACACAGATGGCTTAGTATGCTAGCTTCATAAACTATTTATCACTTGCTCCAAACGTGATGGGACTCTGTATCACACACACTTACACACATACACACACAAACACAAACACATACACAAAACTAATCAAGGATCAAAACAGGACCACTCTTCGCTTGGGATTCTACGAACGATTGTGACAGTAATTTTTCTTCAGGGCTATACGAATGTAACGTGAGACACTGCCCATTTCTGAAGTAGGTCCATATTCGTTGTATGACCTTTCGGAAGTTGGCGCTAGTATTTCGATTGGTGGCGACTACTAAATGTTACCTGAGACCTTTTGAATAGCTGGCTAACAAGCTAAGCAATAGGTCAACTTTTGACCCTAATTTAGCAAATTCAAAGATTTTCCTCTAAATTAGCCCACGCAACTTCTTACGCACAATCTTGATTTACCTTACATAACACATCTCTTATAAAATTTGACATTGCGTGATGTCAGCAGCTAATTAACCTTTTAAAGCCTAGCGGTAACTTTACATACCACCAGGTTTAACATTAAAAAATTCTACGTGGTGCCCACATTGCGTTTATGTGTTTTGTACGGATCTCAGAACAAACAGCAACTTTTGCCTTATAAAACANGCGTTTATGTGTTTTGTACGGATCTCAGAACAAACAGCAACTTTTGCCTTATAAAACATTAAGAGACTGGTTTTTGTAACCGAAGTGGAGAGTGTTTACAGCGCGGTACGCACTGAGTCCTTAAATGAAACAGATACGTTCCGTCTTTAAAGGGTTAACCTTCACTTATACTGTGTGATAAAATCGTCATCAGAATGTTGAGTCAGTGACAAATGGAAAAAAAAGAAAAAATATGTGGGAGGTCCACGACTGCACAACATTGACAGCAAACGCAAGAGGATTCCATTGTATTAATATATATGTCTCTAATTTAATTACGTCTATGCAGTGCTGGTGTTTATGTTTGCGTACTTTTTGTCTCCTGTGAATTAGGTTTATGAATTCCAGATATAGTTTAGCGATATCTGTTACACTTTTTTTTCATGTCTTGTCAGCCCTAGTGGGTCAAGGCCTCCTCATCGCTGAGATTTCGAGATCACACTCAGTCACACCGCATCCGGTAGGGGTCCACTGGAGGAGGACCTCTACCTGACAACACACACAACACTCACACGAGATATCCGTGCCGCCGGCGGGATTCAAACCTGCAATACCAGCAAGCGAACGGTTGCAGAAACAAGCCTTAGACCGCGCGGCCACCGAGATGGGCTATTTTTACGTACGCATATAAATATACTGTTCAGTGTTATTGGTATAACGCATGCAATTCTAGGACCCTACTTAGCATTCGATACTTTCTTTCCTAGACCAGCCTCCTTTTTGCGGCCTAATAATGTGTCAATCTGCTGTATGGTACTGATGTTGTCATCAGTTCGGATATTAAAACTTACAAGGCAGTATAGCCCATCGTATCACTAAAATACACGATGCCAAAGGTGAGAGCTTTTAATACCTGCTAATGCCGACAGATGTCTGCACGCAAAGCCTCTTCACGGGAAGGTTACAAGCCAAGGATTAAACATTCACCGTGAGACAGGATTCAAATTAATCCGCTTTGCCAAATGTTCAGAAATTCTTTCTTCACACATGGCGTATTTGAGCTCAGAAACCTATTTTTGGCTCAATAAATTACACGGAACTTAATGTGCGTTCGTGCGTGTGTGTGTACGTACACAAAACATAAATAGAACAGTTAACAAAATATCTGCCATTACATAAGTAATGTGTAATGTTCAGGTAGCGTAACAACTGAGTCGAAAATGTACCGTCTGCAGTTAAACTCGAAACGGGTCCAGGGATTAGAAGCATAATGTCAAAGTTCGTGCCATAGTTCAGGCAGTTAGTCGTCTGCTTCTAACCGTGTAGGCCTTGGTTCTGTCCACGCCTGTCCATCTGGTTTTTGTGGTGTACAAAGTGGTACTGAGACAGGTTTTTCGCCGAGTACTTCATTTTTCCCCTTGCTGCCATTCTAACAGGTCGCATTATACTTCTAACAATTATCTGCGTCGTTAAATGGCAGACTAACAGGTAAGGCTGGTGATGACTGTGAAAGAAAACAGCCTCGTATGCTGCTCGGAACTGTCCTAGTCCTCGTGGTGGAACTAAAATTCATTGTCTGTCTTGCCCACTCTAAACCTTGGCACTTATAATTGTAAGTTTTAGCTCGACTCATTTATGTTTAATTGGTTTCAACCTATTAAAAAGTGACTTTCTTTTGAAAACACAAGGAAGAGCTTTCAGCTTTAATAAAATTAAGAGATTCTTGCAAAGCAGAATTTGCATCATGGAGATGTAAGTCAAGATACTGGTATATATATATATAAACGCCCGTGGGAAATACTTTAACCGGGACACAGAATCACATTCAGTGTTACCGAGTGATTGGTTTGCCCTTTTATTCTTCAATCCCAGGCCAGATCGTGTGGGATTTGTGGTGGACATGCTGGAACTGAGAAAAGATTTGCTGCTAGTACTTCGGTTTCTTCCTGTCACTGTAGTTCCACCAATCCTCCCTACTGCAATTTAATTACAAGCGACGGTATTACATTCCATGATTAGTGCCCTCGTTAATTAAAACACTTCTCCCTGCATACTGCGTATATACTATATTATACTGCACCACAGCTGCCTCTTACGCAGCCTACCTTGAAGAGCAGTACTAATAAAGGCACAGATTTGCCGTCCATTAGCGCAGCCAGGTGCGACACTATTATGCCCCAGGGAGGCGCGATGACAGTGACCAATGCCATCAGCCTCCTGGTTTTACGACTGGTACGCCTTCCTATATACACACACTGCAGCAGCGTGCTTTACTACAGCGCGACAATTCTAACAACTACACTTTTTAACGAAGCAATAAGCTAACAGGGCCATGTGGAAAAAGGAGCTAAGAGACGAAGTGCAGTCTGTTTTCATGTGATATAAACAGTTGGAGTATGCTTTTATGTGGTTTTCAAATTCCGAAGCAACTGTTTCTTCCGAGTCGTGAAAAACTGAGTGTTGGATTTTGGCTGGCTGTTATTGTTATTAAAATATAATAATTTACTTGGAACACGGAACTAACTAAACGATTTTAATGTGTGTCCTCCCGTTGTGCGTTGTTACTAAAATTATAGGAACTATGTATCGTGTGATACTTAATCAAACACCTTGAATAAATTGGAGTTTGTGTTGTGCGGCTTATATTGTTCCTACAATTTTAGTAAGTAAATAAACTTCTCACTCCATAGGGTAGAGTCCTGTTTGAGAAGTTAACAGTCACTCATCTAGTCAAATTCTCTGACCCTTATAGAGTCCTAGTGTTTATTTCTAGCTCAAAAGCAGCCTATAATTGGACGATATCTTTAGTTAGGCTAGTTGAAGACACACCACATTTTTACACACACATTTTCACTTTCACGTCTTCGTCTAATTCGTGTCTAGGTCCCTAAGTGGCCTCTTTCCGCTTCAGGTACGCCGACTAAATTTTGTATGGATTTCTACGAGGACTATGCGCACTGCATGTCCCGTCCCTATCACCTTCCTAACATGATTATCATAATAACGTTAGGTGAAGAGTACAAATGGCAAATTTTGTGGTTTTCTACTCTTTTTTTCTCTCTCAGGTCCAAATATTCTCCTCTGCCTTTTCTTCTCAAAGTTCTACAGCTTTTAACAAACATCACAAACAAGAGAATGCATAAAATACCACGAATTGATCACTAAGAGACGCAATTAGCCATGTTATGTAAAATCTATACGTAACTTAAAGACGAAACCAGATAATATATTTGACACTGATGGTCTGTTTCTATAGTGAAATTAGGCAATGTGAAAAGTCACATGAGACCGAAATTAACGTGTTATGAAGGTAATTACTGATATGGTCAGCCTTATCCAAATTGCCCTTTGTTCTGTACATTCCGTTGTGATAATGTATAAACAATATTAAAATATCCTGTCAAATCGCACCTAAAATATATTCGCAGTACGTATTCCTTCCAACATGTTTCGGCCAAACTGCCATCTTCAAGTAAATACAAAAATGTAAAAAGTACGTGTAGTTGCAGTCTATCTCCCAAGTATTTCGTATATTTTTTGTGTTACTAATCATGGCCGAGCCTGCCGAAACATGTTGTAATGAATAATAAGCACCAGCAATAAATTTTATTTGTGTTTTGACAGGTTATTTTAAAAAAGTTTACCCAAAACAGTTAATTTATCGACACATTAATACTTAATTAATTCATTCATTCATTTATCAGCTGCTCGATTTGGAATTTGGTTGGCGTATTTTTACCTATGTTGGTAATGGCACATGTTACCAGTACTTAATACACATTTTCTACGTAAAAAATGTAAATAAGACCGTGATAAGATTGTGCTATTTAAATTAGCTCGCATATAATAATGCCAGAGGAGAAACGAACATGTTGCGCGCCTATGAAGCGATGTTACCTGTGTTGTATTGGGCGGGAAAACTGCTGCTCGGTTTAACGACTAAAGCAGACAAAAGTCTACCAGTTGTTATTTTGAGTAATGATAATCTCGAAGATGCTGTCTGAGTGGAATTAATTGCAAATTTTAGCCTGTGTTTCAGATTATGTAAAAGCGTTTATTTTTTTTTTTTACATCGGTCAGGTCCTCTGAAGTAAAATAGCCCAGTGGTTCCAAAAGTGTGCTCCGCAGGATCCCAGGAGATGTGCATCCAGTAGGCAGGGGATCCGTAAATACATTTCTGTAATGACTACTTTGAAGTTCACGTATTTTTTAATTAAAGGAATAATTTTCTTCAATATTCGGGGAACTTCTTTAATTTTCCATGTGTTGACTTAATATGACCTTTGAAATACATATTAAAAACCCCTTGTACCCACGAAGCGAGCGGCAAGCAGTTAAGGTCAAATCATGCAACGCGTTTTTGCGTAAGCCACTGGTATGTACTGGTAGCTATCTAAAATCAGTTCTGAGATATAACTTATTAATTTCGGATACCTGTCACCGGAGTACATAGAACAATTCTGCTCAGTAATTATTTAATTTCTGTGGATTCCCCCCTCTCCCCCCCCCCCCCCCCCGATTTATTCCCTATGTCGCGTGCAGTAAATGATCAGTTGTCAGAAAAGCATAACACATAAATTGTGTGGGTGTGTTGAGAGAATTTAATATTCAGGAAGCCCCGTGTTCAAATTACGGGCCGAAAAATCAACTGTCCTGAGGAAGATTTTTCATGGTTTTCCTCAGGCCTCCAGGCAAATTCCTGAAATGAAGCCACCATAAACTAATTCCAATTCAGTAATTAATGCTGATGTTCCACGCTATATATTTTGAACTACAGACGTTGTTTTTAAGGCAAGTCGTAAGTTTATTTTGTGTGTGTGTGTGCGTTTGGGGGAGGGGTGTAGGTGATGGCAATTTAATTTTTTATTTTATTGCTTCTAGTGACATGATTTGGAGAAGAGAGTGAGGAACTAGGAAAGAAATGAAGATCGTATGATATAAGAATAAGGCACACTAGGCCTTTGAGACGTATAGTGAGCGGGTATGGAGCTCGGCCTCCTTTAACGTATGGTCCTAAATGCGGCAGTGTCGTTACATTAGGGCTCGTCACGTGTGACATTATTGGACTGTGGAGACCAGCAGTGACAAGTGACCAAATGCGATGTTCTCTGTGCGGTCTGCTTGTTATAGTTTACGAGCAACGGGGCCATTTCGACACCGACACACGAGTCTAGTATTCCGTGCTACAATGACCTAAGTGAAAAACTGTTTGTGAAATATTTATAACAGCAAGTACAAACCATTTCTATAAAACATTAGAGGTACGATAGACGACACGGGCTACGAAGGAATATTATTTTAAATTTTTCATTTTTCAGCCCTTCATTACCGGTACAAGCTAACAAATTTTTTAAATCTGGGTGCGCTTGCACGCAGTGAGTATTACTCCGTAATAAGGAAGTTTAATTATTTAGAATGCGTATATCTACTGGACTATATCAGTCACTTCCGTAGGAAAGACCGGAGTTTAAATCTCACTTCAATCCCGTACACATACTTTAAAGACCCAACTTACCATTGCACTCGTGTCTAAGCTTAAGAAAAAAGATGATATGATTCCAGCTTTCGGACAAAAATTTTGGGCGGACTTGTTCACTCACGGCGCGCCGAACTGATCCTCTGTAATTTGTTTTCAAACGGTCTTACTCTTCTTCCAACCCCCGTTTTGATTCAGAGACCAATAATAACAGACACAATAGGAGAAGGAACTCCTCTTCTAGATTACGTTCCCGTGGTAGGCCTGTGCCTTGAAAATGTTAAAGCGAACAATACCGAAAGCTTTTCCCTGAAGTTCTGACGTGTTATGGAAGGTTTATTGGCAGTTCTGACGATAACATTACATACAGATCAAATAATTTTCGAAATTGTGTTCAGTGTTTTCGAATGAAACAAAGGAATAAAGATTTGCTTGACGTTTTAGTGGTGAGGTTGGTTTTTGTTTCCCACTGTAGGAGCAAGCATACTTGCGAAGAGATAACCATCTGAATTGCAAGAAGAAAGCCTCCGGGTAAAGGCTGTCTCTGAACTGTAATTCATTTAAATGCTTGTACTTAGGTTAAGAGAATGCCTCTTCGGATATATAAAGGAGGCCACGGTAAACACGCTGGTTATATGATTAATGATTTTAGGGCTGTTTTGCTGGGTTTACACAAACTGTCTTCTAGTGAGTCAGCTTATTTTGTGTACCTGCTTTGTTTTACAGCAAGAAAACTGTGCCATGAGCAGCGAGAATCTCAGCATAGCTGTCCAGTTCTCTATAGAGTCTATCTTTTAATATGCGTATGAAGTCTTTCGTCTGTCCAGTTTACTCCTTAACGGGTACCGTTAAAACGGCATTCATTCACAATGTACTAGTACAGGAACTCCTACATTTGCAAGGTGTCAAGTTTGACAGGAGATGATTTCGGGAACTGCTTAAAATGTGAGGAGTATTTCACCTTGAAGTACTAAAGAAAGAAATATAATTTATTAAAAGATACTTGGACGAAGGAAATATAGTATTGTTTAATGTGCTTCATGTCCGCGCACTATATTATACAAAAACACTAATCACCGACAAATGCACAAAGAGAGTTTTATCATCAATCGTAACACACTCCTAAATGTTTCGACCCTGCTGGGTCATCTTCAGGGAGAACTTTTCGTTACTCTTACACTAGGGTTGCACACTACAGTTGAGTGACAATGTGCAGTTGACTGTGTACCGCGTTGTTTTTGAAGGCGTGAACCCTCCGCGGCCCGCACTGTAAAGTGCAACCCTAGTGGAACGGTAACGAAAAGTTCTCCCTGAAGATGATCCAGCAGGGTCGAAACATGTAGGAGTGTGTTACGATTGATGATAAAACTCTCTTTGTTCATTTGTTGGTGATTAGTGTTTTTGTATATAGCATGGTGTTTGTTTCGTTAAAAAGAATATAGTATTCATAATACTATTAAAAGATACAAGCACTTTTATTTGTAAGGGAAACCTTGCTTCCTGAACGGATATTTTGGGAGTATGTAGTAACGTATAGAATCAATTTCAGTCCTAAGGACGAAAACACACACACACACAAACAAACACGCGCGCGCGCGCGCGCACGCACACACGCACAGTCTCAATGTCTGCTTAGGTGGAGGGCTGAGATCATAAATCACCTGCAAGACCTGCAGACCTGTAATAAACCATAGCTATTGTCGTGTTTACCTCCGTATAGGATCGATTTTTGCCCTCAAAAATTTTCCATGAAAGTCATTGTGGGATATTTTACGTCAAAAGTTTTGATTAAGTTACAGCCAATCTGTATATACTGTGAATATGGAAAACCTTTTTCTCTGAATATTATTTTCACCTTATTTTGTGTTTAAGTTCATTGTGAGGCTCAGTTGCCCTCATGTAAGACAAGCCTAATTATTTCAAATTACTGACATTTTCTTATCTCACATTTGCGAAGATTTATCAGCTGAAGCTTCTGTTACGTGCAGTAACATCCATGTGTCCAGAAAGAAGGGAGAAGATAAGGTCACTGCCTGTTGCAAAGTTCTGTGGTGGATTACTATGAATAACCACGAAAACGATAAAAAGAGAAAGCTCTGGGTGGCTCTGTTTGGGTGTGCGCGCGCGCGCTTGTGTGTGTGTGTGTGTGTGTGTGTGTGTGTGTGTGTAGAAAATAAATTTCACTGGGAAGAAAAAGGTATTCAAGAATGCGGGGAAAGGAAGCAAGAAATGGAAAGATGTAGGTGTGAGGAAGTAGTATTGGAATAAACAAACCAATAAATAAACTGTACCGGCTCTCTGTCCGTCTTTCTGTCTGTCCGCATGGAACAACTCGCCCCCACTGGACGGGTTTTCATGAAATTTCATATTTGAGGATTTTTCGAAAACCTGTCGAGAAAGTTACAAGTTTTTATTAAAATCTGAAAAAAAATGGTGGGTACTTTACATGAAAACGTACCTACATTTATGATATCTCGCTGAACTCTTCGTAGAATGAGAAATGCTTCAGACAAAACTTGTAGGGAAAAGGAAACTACATTTTATGTGTAACAACGTTTTTCTGAATATCATGCTCTTTATGAGATAATGGAGAAAAATATGATCGAGACGGTGAGGCAACAAATAACAATATAACGGTGCGCAGAAAGCTGAGATTTGCATACTGGGTATCTAGGCCAAGAATACAGATACACATTCATAACATGTAATACTTACTGCTTCTCTCAGCAGCAATGGTTACGCCAACGCGTATCAGTGTTACTTTATACATACTTTGGCTGTCTTGTTCCTTTCTGTGTTATTAGGTATATGAAAGTTTTAAGTCTAAATCACAAAACCTATATGGGCTAAAATCAATCCGGTACAAAAATTTTGCTAACAACCTCAAATACTTATCTTGAAAAAAGCTGCGAAGTAATTTCGGTACGAAAATTATTTTGGACAAAACAAGGCCTCCCTCTTAGGGTTCAGTATATACTGGGAACAACGCATAGTACGAATGAGATAAAATATCCCGCTCTGTGTTGTGTGTAAAGTAATCGCAGCAGGGAATGTATCAAAAAAGCAGGTCACCTGTCTGCTGTTTTCATCAAGAACAAAATAGATGGCCGGCTTACCAGGGGGATAGCATTCCAGTGCACACAACATTGATATTCCGAGCCAGCGTTCGACCGGCCTAACACCCTTATGGCTCACAGCGGGAAAGCAATGCAATTCATCAACGTAGTGAGAAGCAAACCAAGGGGGCTTAGTTTTATTAAGTGACCTCCTGTTCTGAGCTATGTAAGTTTAGCTAGAAGCGGATTTGGGATTTTGCACCTTACCAGAACACAAGCTCCCAAAATCGAGGGATACAGTGTTTAGACACCCCGACTGCCACCACCCTGTGCATGGTTTCCATTAACCCTTTAAAGATGGAAAATATCTCTTTTATATAAGGACTCGGTGCGTACCGCGCTGTAAACACTCTCCACTTCGGTTATAAGAAGCAGTCTCTTAATGTGTTATAAGGCAAAAGTTGCTGTTTGTTCTGAGACCCGTACAAAACACATAAACGCAATGTGGGCACCACGTAGAATTTTTTAATGTTAAACCTGGTCGTATGTAAAGTTACCGCTAGGCTTTAAAAGGTGAAGTTATAAGTGCAGACAATATTGCTCTACTAGACAGTTTTAATTTTGTTAATTGTAACTTTGCTCTACTCTCAACAGAAATGTGACGGAACCCTATGTTTAACCAAATGAATCCAATTCAAAATTTCCTATCTTCGCGGCTTTAATAGCACCATTTCTTCCACCACTAGGTCTCAGAGTGATTACTTATCTTGAGGTATTGTGGCTAAAATTGTGTCATTTCTTACCGTCCAATCGTGATAGTAGGTGACCCAAATTATGCTCTTTGTTTCGGTCATAGTAATAATACCTGAAGGAGGGAATGAATTTGTAGCTTTTCAAAGCAAAGAATTTATTTGTAAAATACCTGAATGGTGTTTACCTGTAGAACATTATGCCATTATTGTCCTCTGGGTATGACGACAGACAAGTACATGAACATATCAACAAGGGTGACGTATTTCAAATCTTGGAAATCGCCATCCAGAATTAGTGTCTCACTCTCTTTTGAATCCGTCTGCAACGTAGAGAATACAGTGTAATGCATTTACAGAACTTCGCCCTGAATAATTCAGTGTGCAGTTCCCATGCTGGAAACTCTGATTTCTGAGTGTAACTTTGCTTGTTAACTCGCTTACATCAACAGCGATAATCCATCTCTTGGACCCGACTGGTAAAAACTACAGTGAGTTCTACTCCTACGCGTATTTCGTTAAATCAAATTGGCTACAACGCGATTGATGAATAGGTGAACGCTGTTCGTATAACGCAAAATTCGGCGTAAGCTTGTTGGCTCTTACACGACTTCAGCAACCAGTGTGAAGATATAAGGCTTGATGACGGGCCAAATTGTTTCCGATATGACCTTATTTTTGTTATTCGGTTTTCCATAACTCGAGGTGTTACAAGGACGCAAATATCGCTTCATGGCAGAACTGACTGTATTGAAAAGTTTGCATATAGAGTGGCTGTAACAAACTTTGCAGCCACTATAAGACTTCAAAATTTTAGGGTGTTTGTATGATTGTGTAGTAAAATTAAATCCTGCCACAAGAATTGAAAGTTAATCGTTAGGTTGTGTGTTTTATTTTGATGGTGGACTCACTGAAGCGCGATGAAACAACGAGTGTGGGACATATTTGCCGTGTTCAAATTAACTCTTTAATGTCCAAAAACGGAGAGATCGACGAAGACTAAATAATAGTAGAAGAGCAGGCGAAAGGGAAACTCGTGGGAAAAGTGAGGGATATTTTATTGCGGCGGGGGGGGGGGGGGGTGATGGGGTGAGGGAGGAAAGTGTCACTTTTCTGGGGGCTCTCAGGGTTTGCCTTCTCGTGCTTCTGATAGCAGCAGCATCAAAAAGGAGATGTTAACATTGTGAAAAGTAGTGCCCTGAAGTAAGTATTGCAGCATTTTTATTTACATGTTAATCTTAGAGTGTGTAATTTGGAAAGATAATCCGTTGGTCTTTAGATGAAGGGGAGTATTTTAATTAATTTGAGTCGAAATGGCTGCATGAGAAGCATGCGGTAGAAGCTTTTAACTTAGGCGCGATCCAAAGACTTGCTTGAAAGCCAAGGAATATGAAGGAAAGCTGTGCCGAGAGAGTTGGTGGATAATATGATTTACAATACAGAATATAACATACATACATACATACATACATACATACATACATACATACATACACACACACACATTATTTACAAGAACTGAATGTTAAAACGTTGATATTAAAAGTTTTATGATAATATTTTAAAAGCCAGTGCTTGGTTACATATACAAGCTGAAACCCACGCTTGTGTACATAACCAAGCAGTGGTTTTTAATATATCGTTACAGAACTTTTAATATCGACATTTTAAAATTCAATTCTTGTAAATAATTTATAGGTATGTAACATTTTGTATTTTAAGTCACATTATCCGTAACAAATAGAGGCATAGTATATTGCGTTATCAATTTTAATTCCCGATCCAACTACGTGGCTTGAACCTTGACATGGAAAACTTGAAGTGTGAAGTGATACAACGCTTGGATGTAAATAACATTTGTGACTCTTTGATGTATACCCCTTGATGATGGTAATATAGTTACCGAAACGTATGTAGGGGTGATAAAATATACTTACCAATAAGCTTGCGCATTAGTTGGTTTGCTTTAAACTCATAATAATATGCACGGTATACAAACTATAAAATCTGTTTTACCTGCTGGGATTCGAACCCCTCATTCATCAAAGTCATATCCTAGTCACTTCTTAGTGTTTAGAAATTCGACGTAATTTTAACAAGATACAGCTCATTTATAGAAAGGTATTGGTTGTCAGTGAACATAATGTCTCATACAGACACGTGATATCTTAATAAAGAACTTTATAGCTCACTTTCAGGAAGCTATACCTTGTTGCTGAATATTGTTGCTCATTTTCAGTAACATTAAATCTTAATAAGGCAAACGGTAGCTCAACTTCATAAAGTTATAGCTTGTTAGTGAACACATCTGCTCAGTTCTTAATAATATGACATCTTATTAAAAACGTGATAGTTCATTTTCAGAAATTCGATATTTTGTTTATATTTCAAATTTCAGTTCTGCGTCTGATGTAGCACTTTAACATTTTAAAGCCTAGCGGTAACTTTACGTACGACCAGGTTTAACATTAAAAAATTCTACGTGGTGCCCACATTGCGTTTATGTGTTTTGTACGGATCTCAGAACAAACAGCAACTTTTGCCTTATAAAACATTAAGAGATTGGTTTTTATAACCGAAGTGGAGAGCGTTTACAGCGCGGTACGCACTGAGTCCTTATATAAAACAGATACGCTTCGTCTTTAAAGGGTTAATGGCGGCGCATAATCACACAACATGTATGTTTCAGTGTGAAATTACTACATCATCATGAGGCCATTTCGTCAAAACACCTCGTAATCTTGCTACAAACGTAGTGGCTCAATCTTCGGAATACGATGTCGTATCAAAGAGTATGGTTCCAAGAACGCGTCTCTCGCGATGTCCTTCCTTGTGGTCGACGCATTGTAGTGCCCGATGAGATTTCGGAGGAGGCCTGCTGGCCTTATAACATCTCCTGCGCAAAGTAATAAATTTTCTCAGCTTCGGTCTCTATCCAGGGAAGGTCGCTGCCTGGCTGCTGGATTCAAGCGTTAATCCTGGTTCTAAATCTCTCCTTTGTGCTTCGTAGACCTGCTTCGTGTCATGTTTCCTGACGGCCATGTACAAATCTGTGTCGTAACAATACCTCTTTGCACCTCTCAAGTCTTAACTGTAGGTATGTTTTTCATAAAAGCTGCCCGACAATGCCCAATTTGCAAATATTTGTACGACGCTAAGGAAGTCGAGACTTACGAAAGGAAATGATTTGTAAGAATATAAATGTAGTCCTATAAGTAATGTTCACTAGAAACTCCCCCAGGACCTTACCGGTTCTCCTCCACTGCGATTTTAATGTAGTCGGCTGTCTGTATAAGGCCTATATGGGAAGGCGCTATGGAATCGGGAGCTAAAATGCGGCACACTGCGAGTGATTGTTTTCGTCAAGAGAGTGCGGAATTTAAAAACGTGCAAACGTACACAGCGCTTGGTGACTCGCTGGCCTCTATGTGATATTCCACTACACATATCCACCAATTATCATCGGATGTGTTTCTATTGACCTTCCCTTGTGTGTGTTTGTGTGTACGTGCGTGCGTGCGTGCGTGCGCCTTTATATATTCCTTTCATCCGTTTTTTCCCTCTGTTTCGAGTGTCTTTCCTAGGCGAACATAATCGCTTTTTAGCGCATAAAACAGATTGTGTTGGTTTCCTTGTAACTGTTTAACGTATAAAGTGACTGGTAAGCGATGTAAAGGTGTTCTGAATAGGTCAGTGGTCAGCAGAACACCTAGCGTATGCGTATAGGCCTATACATAGAAGGGCAGTTTCTTTATTTTGATAGAATTTACGCAAAAAATGTCTATGAGCAGCCAAGATGCATTTCATAAGGCACGCTCTTTTGTGTGTGTCTAGACATGTATGAAAAATTACAAGGATGTCCGCATGTTGACGTTTGGGTGAATAGGGCCTAACGCCTACTTGATTGACGTGTATAATTTAACCATGAGTGGCAGGCTTAGTGATCATTCGTTCTCACTCACTAAACAGCGACGTATTTTCACTGACAATCAGTATCGATGCATAAAGCATACAATCAGATTCGGAGTTGAAATTATTGCGACACTGGACAAAAAAGGCAAATTATTCCGCACTGCGTAATGTGAGAACAACTGGATACGAGCTACATAAAATTCGTTGTTTGTTTATGATTGTCAGTGAAGGAGGGTGAGATCGCCGTCCCATGTAGTAGACACGAGGATATTACATATAAAGTTCTGACTTCACGACCCCACTGAACACTTTTTCCAGGTGGGAATATAATGCTGAAATGTATCTTTAAAAAGTAGTATGTGGAGTTGGTATTGCACTGAACTGCCTTACAGTGTAATTCAGTCGTAGCCTGTTGTCAATGTGTTAATGAAAATTCGTACTGCTGAATGGTAATGCATTCATCAAGTACGTGTCTTTCAAATGATCAAGGAAAACCCTTGGGCCTGTTCAGTATAAGTAGGTTATAGCAGCTGCTCTTTCTGTACTAACAGTATGAAGAGACGACATCCATATATGTAACAAATCAGTGTGGGCGTGTTTGAATGTTCTTGTGCAAGTACATACATACATATATATATATATACGCATGTATGTATTTTTACCTGTATGTTCATATGTACCTTTGCTGGGTTGCGCAAGCGTAGTCCGTAATGCTACTCGCTACGAGCTGGACGTTCGGGGATCTAATCCTGGTGAGGGCGAGATTTTCCGCAACCCTCCAGACCGACCACGGAGACCACCCATTCCCCTGTGAAATGGGTAATTGTTCTCTTTTCCGGGGGTCAAGCAGCCGGGGCGTGGCTTTGGCCACCAACCGCAATCTACAGCCGAGGTTACAGAAAGAGTAGAACTGTACCTCTGCTCCCCCTCTTGGCCTTCGTGGCCTGTTCTAGGGGGAAATTTACCTTTTTTAACTTTTCCTGTGGAAGCAGCATCTTTAATTTATCAAATTTATTCTTATCCGCATTACAGTTTGCTGCTTCATAGTGGGTCGTTAAACACGATGCAGTATGATAGTGTAAAGCTCTTACATCCGTGTTGTTCTGACCCCTCATTCTGATGATGTCACTTTCTCAGCAGTCGCTACTGTGTACTTGCACTGCGCCGATGTTGTTGAGGTTACGGATGTTTAGTTTGTGCTGCAAAAGGAAAACAACTTCTGTGTGCCTCCTGTTTTATGAGTTTTAGAAGAAGGGAGTGTTTTGCATAGACGTTTCATTGTTCCAGAGTTACAGTCAGTCATCTCATTGAAATTAAATTAATGGGGACTCTTGCAATGTAAATACTGTAAATTAGATATTCTATAGAAATTTCTTTTGCTTTTAATGAAAACCGTTTTCATTTCCTTTCATTTCTGTAGGAAATATTATTTTAATTATTTCTGAAATTTATTTTTACGGCAGTTCTTTTTGTACATTATATATATATATATATATATATATATATATATATAATTCCTTGAAGCATTTCAGATGCAGTCTGTAAAGGCCTTTAGAATGGTGCTATTCTCTTCATTGCTGTGTACTTGGGACATAGTCAGCGCGTACTTTTGTTACAGTCTCTTGTAGCTTCATCAGCCAAATGCCAGCAGATACTTCCAAAGTGGGCGTCACGACTTCATGTCAGTAGGAATAACCAAACGTATAAGCGCAATAGTCACAAGGCAGAATAATAATTCCACCCTTCCTCAGAACAGAGAACTTCCAGGTTCTATGCTGGACAGAACAGGCACCGTATGCATTGTGATGTATTGACTTTTATAACAAGTCTTTAGTTTTATTTTATTTCTTTTAAAATTTTCTGCCATTTCATACTGCTTACGCATTTTCATATTACCTTTTCTTCATATTAATAATTTATTTTAATCACACACGCAAGCAAACACCTCGGTAATTATCTGAATATAGAATTTTGACGAAGTTGTGTTATATTTCACCGACTTTTAGAGGTTAAATATTTTCACTTATTTGTGTTCAGGGTACTTAGATTCAAGATGGAGAGTGTCTCGAATTGCCTTGAAATTAGTCTCTTACTAGCCGAAACATGCAGTCCTAATGTATACAATTTATCAAGTGTGAGCTGATGACGGATCTGTAAATATAATAGCTATGTAAACGGGATTTCCTCTTCAATCATTTGCCTCTCTAATCAGAGCAACAGAAATGCATCAGAAATACATAGATGTTTGTAAAGTGCGTATATCATACTTTAAGCATTATTTTTATACGCATAATTTTGTCTTTGTTTAGAAAGTCGATCCAGTTAGAACCGTATTTCTTGTAGAAGTATCACATTGGAACAAATGTATCCTGCATTGCACGCACCAGACAATGTTTACTCTAGAACGTTATACCAAATTTTATCTAAATCTGTCGACTAGTAATGGAGGTGAAAGATACCGAGAAATATAAACCCTCTGTCAATTATAACTTTCTGTTACACGCTTCTTGCAAGGAGCACATAAACATTTCAGACGAAAGGCGCTCTACGCTGATGTATAATCCCCCCCCCCCCCCCAAGTTAACCAAGCAGCATTAGCGTGATTCAATTTTATTTTATTTATAACACCACTTGACGCTGTGTTTTACTTCACAGTCACAAACTGAATCTATTTTGTCACGTACATGTTAGTATTTTCATTGAAAATGTCCTCTTTTGTACTAAATATTTTCAGCAAAATGAAATATTTCTTAGGTGCAGTTTTATTTCAGAGGAATATGAAACTATAGTCCTCTACACGCATGATTGTTTCTTTATGATAGTATCTACTTACTGTGAACAATTCGGCCATTTGGTTGCAGGTCTTAAAACTTGGGTGTTATGGTGGTTATTTTTGTTAGAAGGCGTTTTATACTTTAGTGAGTTATATGGTCAAATTTTATCAGAGTAGGATATATGGAATGTATATAAACGCTCTGCGGGAGTATAAATAAGAACTATGGTGTACGTTTAATAGTATACAAATATAAATGCTCTTTAGCGTTAAGTACATTCTTTAAGCTGTAAATAAACTCTAAGACTGGAGAAAGAAAAGCCATCTTGACTTTCAACGAGAAGGCCAGGATCAAACCTTTTAGCACTGCCCTAGGAGACGTGTCGAAGAAAGTAGTCGTAATCAAATTCGATCCAGTGTTCGGCGTCGAAATAAAGCGAATTCGGGCCCTCCAATACCGAAGTGTATAAACTATTGTGACTTCCCTTTTCTATCCAGTAACGCTATGTCTCTGACAATTTTAATCTTTCTTTCTTTCGCTTTGAATCTTGCTTCATTTTCGCACATAACCTGAAAATAGCATTTATTCATACATTAGACTCAGTTGAAAGAAAGTAACAGACTGCGCCTTGTTTTTTTTTGTGATTTGACTTAATTTTCTTTATCATCATATGTTAGTTCATAAGTATTTTCTCTCGTTTCATAAAGAATAATACTAATTATTTCTCAGCACTGGCTTAAGCATCACATCTCCACAGTCTGTTCATTATTTTACCAATTGTTGCCTTATGAATAATAAACCTGATACAAAAACCACGCTGTATTTGATCACTGAGCTACCCTCCGGCAACAGTAAGTATGCCACATATGAGCATGAAAATTCTAAGATCGAAAAAGTATGATTTTCTTAATCATAGCTTTAAGAAGAATATGCAGCTAAGGTTTACGTATTCTTGCTAGAATTTAATGCCGTGCAATAACACGGCTACCTCGTTAATTATATATTCGGTATTTGTTCTTTTAACGGGAAGTAATGAAGCATCTTGGAATTTGAAGTTTTGTGGAACTTTCCGTCTGTGTTAAGAATTAGAGCATGCGGAAATATCTTTACTTTCCTCTAACGAAGCGCATTCTATTGAATATTATGAAAATAGGTCACGATTTATAAAAATTATTAACTAAAAATTCTGGTAACCTGTATGAGGGAGAAAGAAATATTCCAAGGATAATAAGCAGCATCAGTTTTTCTCGAAGCTTGTAACTAATTCGTAGCCTTCATTGTTCCTTTAAAGCCGTTGCTCAATAGCAGCAAGCCGGCAATTTTGCGCCACTCAATTTCCCATCAATCATGTCCGAAGAGCCGTCAGCTCCTCCACAACCTTAAGCTTACATGCATGTAAAAAGACAGTGCTGCGGGTGTAAAATCTCTTACGTCGTATTTTACAAACTGTAATTAGTTAAATTTAAATTAAGGTATCGGGCAAATTGTTATAAAATGTGGAATAACATGGGTCACAGAATCGTTGGCACTTATTAATAGACTATTTCTAAGAATCACCTGTTATTTAAAAAGGTTTTACACAAATTCCGGAAATAAACACACGAAAAGGGCCCCTTTCTTGGAAGCCGATTGTTGCTAATAGTCAAGATGTAACATTAGGGTAAAGATTTCCCGTTGGAAGTGTAATTAAACGGATTCATGAAAGCAGTGCGAGTCACAACTGTATTTGCACAGTATGCTTATTTTATTGGGCTGTTATTGAGCCGGAACATGTGGCACATTCGTCAATAAAAATATTGTCCAAGTGTAATTGTGATTGACCTTTATTTTCTTCATGCGGTCAAGATGTAATGAGACGTTCGTGGACCAGTTTATTCTGAGCGGTTGAAGATTGTCCACACTTTTACAAGAAGAAATATTATCAAGGGACCCTTTCTCCTTTGCCTCCGTAGACATACGCTTGCTTAGCAGTAATTCCTTTCCACGGTTAAACAGCTAACACTGCTGCTTTGTGTCTGGTCCCGGGTTCTATTATCGGCCTACAGGAAGGCCATATTTTCTTCCTGTATTCCTGTTTTATACCTACTGTGAATAGATCACAACAATATTTCTTCACCATCCTTCAAAAATCTCCTTCGATTCAATAACGAACAAACCATTCAATCGTAAAACATGGGTAAATCGAATAACAGTAATTTATAAAGTATTAATTAATAGTGGTGTGTGCAGGGGGTAGAGTGTGACGTAACTGTGTCGGCGTGAGCTAGAGGCAGTTTTGTGAAATAAGTCACGAAATGATATTCGTAAACATCTCCAACAAGCAAGTAACCTGGTCAGATCTGGCACTATGGACAGAAAAACTTTATTTAATTCCCAACAGGGGCAGGGGTGTTTTTCTTCGCTAGCACATCTACATGGACTTCAGGCGTGCTGTTGCTGCAGTCGAATGGTTATCGACGCACCTTCCCTCCGCAGTAAAGCTGCCGATGACAGAAGATATCACTCAGCTCTGTTTGGAGCGAAGGGTGAGTGCATCCGGAAATCTTGTCCCTCTGCATGCCATGAAGGCACGTATGGGGAGTGGAGGTATAGCTCTAGTCATTCATAACCCAGGTACTAGATTGAGGTGAGTGATCAGCTTTACCCCGAGCTCCGCTTTACCCCTGGGAAAAGTGTCCCCCGAGACGCATTGGAATAGCAAGCTGGACGGGCCCCAGAGCCGGTTTGGACACCCTGGAGGAGATATGAATTTACTGCGCCTGTCAGAAACCGGAACACGATTGCAGCCTGAGAATGCCCCCATCTTAATAACGTGGAGCGTACTTGTGTTGTTAGTGTCGATGACACTTCTGCGGAACAAGGGGCAGGATGTAGCCTAGTAGAATTTGTGTTTGTGCAGTGGCTTGGTATATGATCAGACATCAATACGTCACGAGCATTCCGACGACGATTTAAATAACAATACCTATTATGTACATATATAGTGTATATATATATGTACGTAGTACATACATGCGCATTTATACACACGCGGACACACCTACACATGGGTATAAGTACATACGTACGTACATAATTCGAGGAGGGGTTTTATTCAAGCACCACTGCACACGTCGCGTCAAGTCATTTTTTATGGTAAACATATCGCCATAACTTCCTCGTTATTTAATTTTATAAACAAATATTATAAGAAGAACAGTTTCGAAATAAACGTCTTAGCAATAATTCTCGTAATACAGTGACATCCAATTACACGTCTCAACGTTACTTCTTTCTCTCGCAAGCACCTTGCGACCTCTAAGGTCACCTTCATGGCCAGCTTGTATAGATCTTGCTCACTTCAAGCCGCGGTCTGTGTTACAACATCCTTTCCAATGGCGAGACATTTTGCTGACGTCACAAGATGACATGTAACCTGTTCTCGCTAGGCGAGCAAGACACAAAGCTGAAAGTCATAAATTACACCTTCCACCGCGATGTCGACTATCATTATTCTCCCGTCAGACAGTCCGGTCGGAACGGCACCGGGCAGTACGAGCACACAAGGGCCATTTTATTGGCAGCTTCGACTTTTTCTCTTTCTTCCTTTAAAAGCGATATTAATGTTAGTATAAAGGGGCGATGAGGGAAGTTAGAACAAAGCAAAGAAATTACATGAAGGGACCAGGAAGGGAACGCTTCCCATCGGACCAGGGGCGGTGAAGCAAGAGATGACCTTTCCGGAATCGCGAGTGTGGAGGGCGATGCAGGTGTTGGTAGAGTCGCTGACCGAAAAAAAAGTGCTCCTGAAAATTAGTGTAGAACCGTAATTTTCTTAACAGATGTCAGAACACCATTTATATTCTCGTAACAGAGTCCATCTCAGGTCCAGGTGGTAACAGGCTTTTCACTATGTTTTTATATGTGTTTGTTAATTTAACCTTTTAAAGCCTAGCGGTAACTTTACGTACGACCAGGTTTAACATTAAAAAATTCTACGTGGTGCCCACATTGCGTTTATGTGTTTTGTACGGATCTCAGGACAAACAGCAACTTTTGCCTTATAAAACATTAAGAGATTGGTTTTTATAACCGAAGTGGAGAGTGTTTCCAGCGCGGTACGCCCTGAGTCCTTATATAAAACAGATACGCTTCGTCTTTAAAGGGTTAAACAAAAGAACATATTTATGAGAAAAATATGCATAATGAAGTTGGTAATTTGCTTTCTTAACTTGCTGTTTCTTCAAAAACTATTATATTTGAGGTATATTTATTATTCGTGGACGCAACTGAGGAATTTATACGAAGTGTTCAACAGAAAGCATCAAAGGAGAGACGAGTTGGGAGAATCGCAGTTAGATAAATATATAAGAAGACTGCATATATTTTAAAGAAATGAGGGTATAATGGAGACGGGATTGAAAGAAATCTGTGTCGGAAAGTGCGGTGTGCTTTTGTGACAATAGTAATCGTCTTTCAGGTACTACAGCCGTACGGAATCTGTTGTCCAGATGAGTAGCAATCTTCTTCTAGTAATAGTCTACACCAATGAGGTTCGGTTTGCGACATTTTTAACAGGACTGGCCATGCTATCAGTCCCTTTTTGGCCATTAGGTATTGATCTCCCTGGTTCCAGAACCTAAGCTGCTGTCTAGTTGATGAATGTTGTTGCCGCATCTACTACTCAGACGCTACTTCTACATAAAACACGGTTATTGTGTCTCTTGTCAGAACGGGTCTTGACATTCCACTTTCGACAGATTTCCTTCCTGGGAACAATAAAGCTGGGAAACAGTCATTACATTAATAAGATTTCGCGTTTCTCATTCAAAGCGACAGTTAAGTGTTCATACTGTTACGATTTACTTGCCTACAGATGTAATCCATCAACTTGTCGACAATTAACTTGGTACAGTGAGGGCGAACAAATTTCAATCCCACAATTATTTAATTTTCTTGCTTTATTTAGCGATTATTATAATAGCTGGGATTATAGGGTTCGAAGAGTGGGATGATTAAAAAATAGTGAACTGAAAGGGATGTGGAAGGACCCGGCTGTGGTATCATTTCAGGTAATATTTTAGAATTTGAATAGAGGAATTAAGGAATATGATTAACATAAGCATAGGCCACTCCCGAACGGAAACTGGACCCTAGACTTTTTGAACTCACAGCAGTTACGCTAACCATCTTTCTGTCTCCGGGGCTACCATGGTTCTTTAGCTGAACTCTTCATAAAAGTTGACGTCTTCTGGGATGTTCTACTGTAGTGGTTCGTAAATAGCTACCGACGTTCTTAAGGATCGTTGTGCCTTCGCCTTCGAGGTCTAGTAGTCCAAAAGGAATGGGTTGTTCTTGGACTGCTTGACTCTAGAAACGAAGGCGTCACAGTCCTTCGAAAGGTCGTTGTCTCTTTACCAGTGGCCTGGAGTAGTGTCCCAGAACACATTCGTCTTCAGCCGTACTGCTTTGAGAACCTCATAACTTGCTCTGAGGTATTCCAATTATGAAAAGTGCTAACTATATTTGTTTTGTGTGACATTATTCTGATAGAAGAGATTTGATTGCTTGTTGTTTCTCATTGCTTTGCGGTATTATACACAGACTGCACGTTCCCACGTAACCCACGGTTACTGTGGGGTACTAACCCTTATGTCATACCACGTTGCAAAACTTAACTTACCTATTCATACATAATTATTGTCGAAACAAGTAAATTCGTTTTTATATTTTCTCCCATTTTTCCGTAACAGAAAATCACCGATTCTCTGCTGCACGTAATACATATCATAACGACAACATACAGTTTCCTTAAAGTTACTTTTTCTGAAGGCTTCTTAAAAGTTGCAAATAATCGAAGTCTCCATTCGCCAGCTAGTGGTTTCGACACGTCTGTAAATAACACACGAAACCTCGTTAACTTTCGCTAGTATTTATACTTTCATTTAATAATAATATCCATCTCAATGGCTACTCTATTTTATCCACTTCGTTCTCACTGTCACATTTCCTTTTTGGTGCCATGCCAACTTTTATAATGTTTATAAACAAAAAAACACAAGCCTATAAAAATGTCAACCAGAAAATGCACATGTCTTGCGGATAGAGGAACGGCCTCCAGTTATGTAGGGTAGCTGCGAATACACTGAATAAGCAGTCGTGGACAGCCGACAAGGGGTGGTCCTCCAGCTTGGAGATTGGGCGAGGTGGTAACAACTTCTCACCATAAAAAATTTCATGTTACGGAATATCCTACAAAGCCTCAGACCTGGACTGATTCGTTGCGATAGGGACAGGTGGCGGGCTCTTGTAAACGCGGTAATGAACCTTCGGGTTCCACAAAATGCGGAGAATTTCTTGACAAACTGAGGACCAGTTAGCTTTCCAAGAAGGACTCTGCTCCATGGAGTTAGTTGGTTGGTTAGTTAGTTAGTTACTTAGTTAATTAGTTAATACACATGTCTTCTGTACTGAATCGACAGTCACATGATAAACTTCAAGTTGCAGTTTTTTTCATCAGTGTTCGTTCAAACAAGAGGGCTTCGACCATTCGAAGCCGAAATGAGGTGTAAATATAGAAGTGATTTAATTATGAAGTTAATCGAACAACCGAATTTTGGAAGGTACTGTACTTTCACGTTGACTGACATTGAATTGAATCAGCTTTTGTTTGGAAAGGTTTCCAGTGTGGTGAATATTCGACGAAATATGATAAACAGTAGTTCCTGGCTATGTGCAGCGAGACGTCAGTTGCTTGATAGGCCGTTTAATGAATGAACAGCGAAGCCAGTAAGAAAAGAGAGCTTGAAAGAAGCAGTTCTAAAAATATATGCCCCTTTGGAATATGCTACAAGTTTTCCCACGTCTTTGTTATGTATTTTGCCAACTTCGTGGACACCTGCTTTTTCCCCAGATGTCTTTGTGACATTCTTCCTACAAAATGAGGCTACGTTGCTGTTTCTCGTGTCGTACGTGTTCTGGCCGCGGTATGTATGTGTGTCACTCTGGGCTCTTTGCGTGTACAGCGGGGTAGCCTAACTACAAGGTCGGCAGTCACGAGGGAAATGTTGCTTTCAGCCCCCTTACCGTGGCCAAGCAGTCAGTCCAACTCGTACCTGCTCATACACGTTTCTGTTTCCCTGACAGGTAATTTGACGATAGAGGATACTCTATTGCTAGCAGGAAACATGAGTGTCGATTCCCAAAGTTTATCTATCAGCTATGATTTTCTTACATAAATTGGTTCTTTATCATTATAAAGGGACGCAAATCTTGGTCCCCTGTCACAACAAAGTGGTACAAGAAAATACATTGTTGCATCATTTAACAGTGCAAGATTCCTGGCCGCGTATGCCTTACCTCAATATGCCAAAGACGTCTTGTTCCTGTAGCAGGCGTATATTCAAATACTATACACTATTTACATCAGTGTTTTTGAATTTTATTTTCTGATGCTCTCAGTTACTAAAAACTCTATGCTGAATGTAGAATGACTGATGAATGAGAAGGACTTGAAAGGGAGCGGTCATGTCCTAATCGAAGCAGTATTCCGGAATTTGCCTGGACAGACAAGGCACATGTACCAACCTTGCATCTCCCGAAACAAAATATGTCATGTAACTGCTAGAGTTTCCCTTTCGGTCATATTACTAAATTCAATTCAGGACTCATTCTTTAACGCATTAGCCTAACAGCATAATGACCTCTTACAAAACTGTCACATAATAAATCCAACACAAATTACATAAACACACACACAAATAAAAGAACACAAGTCAACAAAAAGTTAGGTTTGTAACTCCAATTTAACAAGAAGTTCGCAACTAATTAAAACTATAACTGAAGCGAAATATAAGTAAAGGAACTACATGAATAAAATCTGTTCTCTGAGTTGTAATTTGCTTGCTAGAAGCGTCAGTTCCATTCATACCAAATTATTATTATTATTATTATTATTATTATTATTATTATTATTATTAAGCCTGCAAGTTAATGAATACCTATTGGATGGAGTTATCCTTATATTGTACGTGCATTATTATATTACAATATGTATTACATTAACACTGAAATATGACTGGAAACAGTTTGAAAGTAAACCCTCGTGACACACTCGAGCTACTGTCCGGAACTTTTTTGAGTGACAGAGTAGATCTTCAAAATATTTGAGTCATGATAACCGATTGGCAAGGAGGGGTTCGATCTCGGCATCTCCAGAATGTAAGTCTGCAGCGTTACCGCTGGTCCGTCTTGTTTGGTGTTGTGGTGTTGGTGGTGGTGGTGTTGGTAGTGGTGGTGGTGGTGATGATGATGATGATGATGATGATGATCACAATAATAATAATAATAATAATAATAATAATAAAGTGGTAACGATTTATACTTACATTCGTGGATGCCTATTTCGGATCTCGGCCTGGTTATTGGCGTCCGGACTGAGGTTCATGGTTTTCCTCAGTTCCTCGAGTCAAATTCAAGGATAATTATATTATTATTATACTTATTTTAATAACAATAATTTGTCACCTGCTTTCCTTACATGGCCTCCAATTGAACTGATTCTGGGCACACTGTTGCACACTTTCTGCACTAACTTAGCTTAAGTCGACAGACAGAGACACAACAAGCGTTGCTGTGCTGAAATAGACGACCGTATTTTTATCGTGTTTTTCAACTCGTTTGCAGTTAACTGAGCAGCAGAAGGATAAGCTGAGATGAAGGAACACGAAGGATTTTCCAGAAATAAGAGCAACTTATGTTTTATGACTGACTCCAATTTATCGGCGCCGACTTGCTGAAGTTCTGAGTGCTGCCGCCGGTGTTTTATTTCCCTCGGCACGTAAACTCCGTGTCCGCTCTCCCTCCCTGACTAATATCCTATCTGGGCCTACTGCTGTATCATTCCTTTCTTTCCTTTGAGGCTATTAGCGAATGCAGTTGGCCGTATGGAACACCGGCTTTTCTGGCCGCCAAACAGTCCCCGATGTGTGAAGTTCACATAAGCCTACTTATACACTCTCCTCGAATATACGCCCTTCTCCTATCTATGTGCAACTTCGTGCGGCAGAAATAAGCTTCTGTATGTAATGTAAGAGCAGTAATTTTCCGGTGATTGAAGTGGGTTCGTTATGTGTATGGTTTACAAGACCGTTTGGCAGTTTTCAGAACGACCATTCTCAAATGAGCGGGTGTCATGGTGAGAGATCCTTTGTTGTCATTTATTTTAAGGTTAACAGTGATTGTGGGGTTCAGACTTCAGGGCTGTAATCTGGTGGCAAATACACTGAGACTTTATATGGTATTTTTAGCTTAAAATTTATAGAATGCACGTCTTTGGATGTGCTATAGAGACGCCTTTTTCCATTTACGTTTTCTGGTCTAGACACGCTTCCTTTCAAAGCTTCAGTGGTGTCCGCTGAAAACCGACATGTCAGTTAATGAAACACAGAGGGATAAAGAATTCATAACATTAAAGTTTAGGTGACAGTGTGATATATGGAGTTCATATTTGTACGTGGTGTTTAATTTTAAAGTAATATGAGAAAGATCTGCGCTCTTTTGCGATATTACGCAGGGTCGAATGGTAATCATTTACCGACGTTTCCGGACACCTTATCGTTCCCAGCTTCAACGGTTAAGAAGTCCAAGAAGAATGACGTCGTTCGAATCTCTGGATGTGACGAAAATAGCCTCCCCATAGAGGTGTTCTAGCCGTGACTTCAGGCTTCCGCCGCGACGCTGATGAGATCTGCGAGCGAGCTTCTGCGATATTATGCAGCGTCGAATGGTAATCATTGGCGCTTGAAGATGGGACCGATACGTTGTCCCGAAACGTCGGTAAAGGATTACCATTCGACGCTGCTTAATATCCCAGAAGAACGCAGATCTCATCAGCATCGCGGCGGAAGCGTGAAATCACGGTTATGTGAAACATTGTATGACTATACACTGTATGATCTCAATTACACATTGTCATATTGACAGAAGAATTTATGACTTTCTGCAGTGATGCTGTCAACTTCGGATATTACCAGAAGTAATCGGGTACCAGGGCCACAGAAGTGCGAAAAATAGGCCTGTGTTTATGTCAGTAATAAGTGAATACCGGTAGCAAACTTTGATGATACACAGTACAAGGCTAGCTACTGGAATTGTGGTTAAATAGACCAAGAAGAAGGACGAGTGATAGGATGTCGCAAGGAAATTTTTCTGAAATGGCTTAGGCCTATAGGCTTGTTGGTTGCGCATAAAACTGTCCACTGTGTTTGGCAGTGGTTTAAAACTACAGAATCGTCTCGAGTTTATTTCAGTATTTGTGCTATGATAGTGATGTAGATATACAATCGCCATCTTCTGCAGTGCTGCGGCACCAATATTATGGGTAGCCGAACTGGAAAAAAAAATTAAGCCGCGTTAGGCCATATGTACTCATTAATTTATTTCCGATTGAGAGTGATTTTTTACGTAGTAGGCGAAGTAAGAATTGTCTACACACTTTTTGTGTTAGAAGCAAAAGAGGAAGTTGATTTTTAGAGATTCGTATCTAGGGTATTATTTCATTAATTTTAATGGAGTTCATCTCGCGATGTAGCCATATTTCATTATTACTAAATGCATTGTCGTCACAAATAACAACTGTTTATTGATTGTATCAATAATGCTGCAGGTTTCGGCCCTTCTCGCGGATCATCAGGCATAAAAAGACGCATCTCGAACACATACACAATTGTGTTTCAGATATGTATTTTTATGCCTGATGGTGGTCCGTTAGAAGGGTCGAAACATGTAGCATTATTGATACAAACAATGAAGGATTGTTTTATTCAATGGCAATACATTTAGTAATATTTAAATTTTGGTTTATTAGTCACCTCCATTCCTGGGAGTGCTCTAGGTAACTGTAGGGCCCACATAGGAAACCAAATGAATTTTTAAAAAGAATTCACTTTACCTCACTTAGTCCAATCCTCTTCTACTTTGCGGTTTAGAGTTTAAATAGAATTACTGCTTAAAAACATAGCATCAGTCACTATAAGCATACTCACGTCTTGCTGTTTAGCTGATACAGGCAACGGGAATTTTGTTAGTGACCGTATTGTTGAAAATGGCGTGTGCCCAAGGACTGCACAAGTGCTTTGTGTCTATGCATAAACTGTGAAGAACAATCGCCTACTTTCTTGATAAGACTCGAAAATTGAGGCGTTATCTGGCATTTATTCACCACTGGCCCGGGAGACAATTTCATTGTGTTATTGTGTTTACGAAACATCTCTGATTCGTTAATTAAATTTTCGAACACCGCCCATTTGTCAACAACAGAACTGCGTTCGATGAAATTGAATTAGGAAATAAATTAACTACCTTAACATTCCTGAACTTTTCAATATACACACAATAAATTTTCAGAATTAGCACTGATCCATAACATTAATCCAGACCTAAGTAGCCGAATGGAAAAGTGTTTTTTCCTCCTGTAACCCAGCAGCACGACACTGGATATTCGTTTTTAAGGTTGAGGTAATTGAATAATATATAGATAACTAATTATAAATGTAGGTATGAATGGATGCATGGGAGAATGAATGAATGAATGGATGAATGAATGAATGAATGAATGAATGAATGAAGGTGTGAATAGGAGAGTCGGTGGATGGGTGGATGAATGGGAGACGATTCCTTAATTTTAGCGGGGGGGGGGGGGGGGGGGAAAAGAAACTTCTTACTATAGTCAATGTAAATGTCGGTTCCAAAGGGTGTCCCTATGTGATTCATGATTTCCGAATACGGAGTTAGGCAGAGTAATGACTTCCTTGATAAGGGCGTTATTACACAGACCTCGGGCTGGCATTTGACGTTATTGATCATGTCTTTAATGCTGCAAATAGCCTGTCTAAATATTAAAGTAAGGAACTTACATAGCCTACACGCAACAATTTTAGCTGGCCTGTAATTGAAGCAACACAAATTGCAACAAGAAGAGGACCAGAGTATCCTTCCATGGCATGTTCGGGGTGCAGTACAGCATAACCTCTACCCTTTATGGGTGTTGCGAACAAAGTAGGTCGACACGTACCGCTACGCGGACTTTATACTTCCTCCTCCACATTATTTGCCACTTGCAAGAAGACTGACGTTAAATACCACCGTCTCTGTGACTTCCAAGCTTATAGGGCATTTAAAGTCTTCCGTCCTTTTTCATAGCCGTAAATCTGTATATAGCCTGCGAAGAGGAAAACAGGCAGCTTAACACAGAGGACATGACTTGTGTGTGTTAAGTACATTAATCTGAAACTAGCCTTGGAAGGGAGTATACAAGTCATTTATGGTTCAGTTCAGATTCCTGAAATGAATACTGATTTTGCTGATGAAATAAGCGAAAAAAAAGGGAGTAATCGGTGCCCATACTGGGGCTTGAACTTGATACTTTCGCGTTAAAATCAGTCGCCTGATCTTTCAGCCGAAATGACTGGTGTACTTAACATGTTCTGATGAAACTGAGCACAGAGCGTCTATATTAAACTTGTCAGTTACACTTAATATCATCCTTAAGAATTTTCCCCAAATTCTTCCAATATTTTAGGCCTATATTAGGGTTAAATGGAACACTAAGTTCTTAAAAACAACTATTTGCCTTTGTTAAACAAAAAACTTTTCCATCTGTCTGTCTGTCTGTCTGTCTGTCTGTCTGTCTTTTCTATGTTATCATTTATCTGCCTAACTACCTATCTACAGGCCCCTCGGCCCATCCGCCCGCTTACCTGCCTACAAATCTACATCTATTCATTTAGCCGTTTGTCCACTTGTGTGTGTCTTTCTCTGCCCACCTGACTCTAAGAAGCAGATTAATACGTTCCATGTTTTGTGTCAAATGAAATTTCGTGTATATGTTAAGAGAGCCCCCGCTGGAGCCAATCGTGCCCCAGTAAATCCAGTCCATATCCTGTTTCTTTACGACAAACTTTCTGATGTTTTACGGCCATGCAAATGAAATAAGATCCTCAATGGAATGCTATTAACATCTGAGGTAAAGGAGAAGTAAAATTGTATCAATATGTTGTTTCCAAAATTGAGTTGTTGTTGTTGTTGTTTCACTCTTCAGTAAAAATTTACACTGGTGTCCCTGTTCGTAGCTTCACTTTCGCTGTTTAAATTCGCTCTCATATTTCGTTCAATGACTTGCTTCTCTTCTCCGCTGAGATAGAGGCCCTTATGAGACAGCGTCTCCCGTTCAAGTACTGACATCAGAGGCCTTCGTTTCGTGAACTCCCTAGCTTTCCACAGGAGTACCAGAAGACGCGCAGAACCTGAACCTTCCAGGTGCTTTCAGTCGTAAGAATTTCAACAACCTTCGACAAAGCCTGGAAGTAATTTTATTCCAAGTATTGTATAAAGTTAATATGTTGAAAAATGCGAATAATTTCACGGCGTGTTTAGAAGAAAAGTAAGATATATATATATATATATATATATATATATATATATATATATATATACTTCCCATGAAATAAGCAAAGATTAAATTTATGAACTGATTTTCATTATTCTTTTGCGAATATTTTTTCTGTGTTTTTTCCTTAAAAACCAACAACAGGCTAATTTCTCTAGAGCACTTCCTCTGATCGTTGTTTTTATTGCTGTTAGACAAATGTAGCCGGTTTGAGGTATAACTTTCATAAAGGGTTCAGGTACCTGAAGAGAAAACAGTGAAGAGATACTGAACCACTCTGAAGCAGATGTTATTGGAGCAATAATGTGAAGAAATATGAAATGGTGGAACATGTAAAATATATTGGAGAATTACATACAAAATTTTGGGTGAAACTTTTGAAGGGAAGGCACCAACTTGCAGACGTAGACGCAGACGGGAGGTAATATCGAAGTGGTTCTTAACACTAGGAGAATGTGTGTGGGGCTGGAGTCATCTTGTTCAGAACATGTGGAGCTACTGGGCTTTTGTTAATGCAATAACGAGCCTTCGGAATCCACAACAGCGGGATTTTCTGGTGTAGATGAGCGAGAGTCAGCTTCTTGAAACGGACTATTTTTCTTCGAGTTAGGTAGGGTAACACTTAACACATTCTTCTGTCCACGGTGAGATCATGGATATAAGATTTGAAAGGTTAGCGGAGGCAGATTACAATGGATTCTTTCTTTTCGGGCTGTCAGCCGTGTCAGCAGGCATATGGTATTAATTTTCAACGTTCGGAGCCTGCCTTTGCTGCCATTATCAGAGAGAGATTTGAGAGTGGTAACATCCCGCTACCTCTCCGCTCATGTTTGGAACATTCATTATAGTGATGCAGAGTGCGAATACTGCAGGAGCTTTATATTGAACATGGGGCTGTACAAAGCAATTGAAAAGCAAAGATGATAGCCCTTGCTAAAGAATACGCGACATTGAATGTGTAATGCTCGCTATGCTGTTTCTCTTGTCCTTTCGCCAGACAGTTGCTCCACAAAAGGCTGTCAGTGACGGAGAGTCAGGAATTTGACTCCAGCTCAACTGCTTACTGCAAGCAATTCAACAAACCGGTTCCAAGATTCTTAATTTTCCAAAATATTTTCGCCTCTAAAAGAAAGCAAGAGGAATTATTATTAAGTGAAAATGTTCATAATTGTACTGTTCACCTTATGAGCGTGATTAAGTTACTTAGGATGAGCTGGGAGAGACACTTGTGGCCGGTGTGTATTATGGGCATTAAAAATTTGTAGGGACATTTATCCGGAAAACTTCTAAGAAAGAGGATGTTTGCGATAGCTAGACGAGATTTAAAGAACGGTGTTAAAACAATCCCCGTGACGTAGGACGTAAGGCATGAAGTAGTTTGATTTAGCTTAGGATGGTTTCTACGTAATTACGGTATAGTGTGAGCACGTAGAAGTGGGATTTTTTCAGCAGTTGAAGAAATGCACACGTGTACTTAAACAGAGCTGCCAATAATTTTGACAATGTCAAAACTAAATACTTATGAGAATACTGTGTTTATTCAAAAATAGCCTCAAATAAATTGCTATTTCATGATGTTGGCGGAAAACGTTGCATTTTCTGAACAGTACGGAAAACGTTGCATTTTCAGAACAGTACGGAAAACGTTGCATTTCCAGAACAGTACGGAAAACGTTGCATTTTCAGAACAGTACGGAAAACGTTGCATTTTCAGAACAGTACGGAAAACGCGAGAGCTTCTCGAAACGGCACTGTATGCCCTAGTACCAAACCAAAGCACAGGGAAGACAGGAGTTATCTTGGAAAATTGTTACATAACAGACGCAACAGCAACGTAAGTTTGAAGAAGAAGAGAGAAATTTAACTTACATGCACCAAATTTGCTATGCATGCTTTCCATGTCGGGTTTTGTAGGACTGAAGGGTACAACGACCCTAACGTTTCACGTTGGTGTGAATTCTCTGCAGCGCATGATGCAGATGGTAACACCTCAAGAAATGTGACAGAAAGAACACTAAACTCGGTGCTGGCAAATTGGTGAAATTGTCCATGGAAGGACTACCTTCCCTTGCCCATGAAAAGTGTGTTTAATCCTGTAGTCTGATGTTAAAAAAGACCGTTAATCTTGCAAGATTATTTGTATCATTATCATTGTTCGTGTCTTCGACCTCGCCGTTGCCGTCGTCGTTATGTTGTTAATCCGTCGCAGAATTAAGCCGATAGCAAGATACTTAGCAGAAATAAAAGCATAAATATTCTTTAGGATATTAAAACCGTGCAGAATTGTAGGTTCACGACAGACGTTTCGGAGGAACGTGGGAGTCAACAAACAACCCGCACGGTGTCAAGACTCAGAAGACTATTTTGTGATAATTATCCTTCGTGAAAGCTTGAAAATCTGTAGTAGGAGTGTAGAATATATAATACAGAAATTTTAAGATTGAGATAAGACAGAATTTGTATTTAACTCGGCTGTCAGAGTTTGAAACAACTACGCAGCCCTGAGGTTTCTTTATTTAACTAGGCTGTCAGTAGCTCAAGACTGCATAATGCTGAGATTAATTTATTTAAAGGCTCCATCAGTAACTAAAAGCTACATAGCTCTGGGATTGGTTGATTTATTTATTTAACGACGCTGTCAGCAGCTGAAAACCACACAGCACTGATATTATTCGTTCATCTATGCTGTCATTAGCTGAAAAACATATAGCATTGGGATATATTCATTTATCTATTTATAACTATGATGTCTGTAGCTCAAAACTACGTCGTGCCGAGTTGTAGGATAACCAGTAAACGATGAATTGGCAAAGCGGAAGGGTAATATTGACCCATGCCTCGTCATTTGATTGCAATGCCTGACGAAAGATAGCATAGTGGGTCTCCAGGCCAAGATTTGAATTCGGTACTTCAGAATAAGTGGTAGGAATGCTGCTCTAGAGCCACGTCTGGAGAAATATTTGGGCAGTCAGACTGACAGGGTTTTTCAAGAAAGTATGTTACTGCCTTTGTTTACTTATTTTCTTGCCCTTTACTTCATCCTACTGCAACTTGTTTGGGTATTCTTATGGCAGAAATGTACAATTAAATTAAATGCAATAATAGTGGCGCCGTTTATGTGTTGCGATGTGACATGTACAAGTAATAAGCACATTTAGAACCTGAAGCCAATATGCGCATACCGGCATTCTCTGGCAGCGGGGATCCAATTTCCTTTTGCATATTTGTCTGTGGTGTATTGATTTACCTGTTAAAAATGTGTAGTAATTCACTGAGTGTGGTATTTTGCTGTTCATATATGCGTGCTATTTTTTGTAGAATTTTGGACAGGTAACGGTTAATGACGGTGGTATGTAACAACCCACTTCCCTGCTAACGTTCCAAATCACTAAACATGTATAACCTCTGCTTATGTTTAAAATATTTTAGTGCACGGGCCAGTGAAAATGCCAGTAGTAATTATTGCAATCACTGTGGAACGATGGTAGCTAATTATTAAAGGGGGGCCGCAGAAAATTGAAATACTGTGCATTGACACGTATGGTCAGAATTTTAACAATGGAAAGGAAAACATTTGTTATGTCAGCTATGTTACTATACTCTATTAACTGCTGGATTCATGTAGGGCGAATTCAGTTTGCTACAGTGATTATGAATGAGCAGCTGCGTGTGGAATATTTAAAGGGAGGCCGTCGTCTACCTAACAACATTTTGTTTTGTCTTTATTATGTAATACTTTGGTGGGTCCTGCCTTGCAGAAATAAAATTCTGTGGTAAAAAATTAAATCAATATCTGCCGAAACACAACTAAATTTGGTAGATATCGATTTAATTTTGTACTGTTAACAACACAACCCGGATGACATTCGTTAAATTCTGTAAGACTAGTTAAAAAACAATTTCGGGAGAGAATTTATGGCTTTTGTCTTCTTGCAGACGTTTAGCTTATGTTGTTAGAAGAATGTGCATTATAAACCAATAACCAAGTATGTATTGCTCTTCCTGGGCGCACAGTTTGCACTGTTATAGATTTAGGGGCCTACTCTGCATTAGAACTGGCTTACATCAGACATTTTTAAAGTCACCATGTTTTAACCTTAAAATACCTGCACTGCCAAACGCAAAATCACGTAGGAAAACTTCCCTAGAAAGTCATGTTACATATTTAGGCAACAAGGAAATTGACTGCATTTTTAAGACATGCCACGTAATGTGCGATTTATCTTCCACAAGAGAACTTTCATTTCATAAGTTCATCTTTTTCTGCTCAAATAATATTTACATTTTTCTCATGCCATGCGCTAAAATTTAAATACCTCCCCAGTTGCATAAAGGTTAATTACTGACATATAAAATTATTGTGCACGTATAAAGCCTGTTATGCACATTACATTACTCTAGACTATATTTTACATGCTTGAGTAACGTAGTACTTATCGCCTTGAAACCAAAAGCTAAAACATATTTTGTAAGATCATTAGGATATTTTAGATTTCAGAAACAAAATGACCTAAATATAAGATCCATTATTTAAACCTCTAGTTACCAAAATTTTCAGAAGCCTACCGTACGTCCCCCCACTCGAACCTATCCTTAGATGAGTATAGTCTCAAACACCATATCATGAACTCTCAATTTGTGTTATTCTCCCATCTACACCTAAGCATCGATGTTCTATTCTCCATTTGAGTGTGCGTAATAACACTTTGTACGCATTATTTCCCTTCTTGTTCTGTTCAACTCATCGTTAGGACATACAAAGCGAGAAATGTTGGCAAGTAATGGCAGTGACATTGGTGATAGGTAGAATAAATATTCGTGCACAGTCTCCGAAACTGTTAGTGCCTATGGCACATTCACATCCTGTTCGGTTTTGAAGTACAAAATTCTCTCGTTTATCTCAGTCGATATTAAACTATTATAAACACATTTTAGCTCAAATGGCTAGCAATAACTCCATCTTGTAGTCACCGTTTTATTACCATGAACACTGTTAAAATAATTTTTCTCTTTAAAGGCTTCTGACAAATCCCTTCTTAATTAAGGACACTGTGTCTATTGTATCTGTTACTGGAATATTCTTCACCATATATTATGTCCCCACATAAGAGATATTTACATGGTGTAGTTTTCTATCCCAATTTCTCTGCTATAATCTCCCATGATGAGGCCCATTGTCAGAGGATTTCTACCTCACACATATGTATCTCTTCTTCTGTCTCATTAAAGATTCTATGTAAACCGTTTCGGTCCTCTTAGCGAATTATAGTGTAACCTACGCATAGCGGCATGATAATTTTTTTATAATTTTATCGCATACAATATATCTTTCCGAACAAGAAATAAATCTCTTTGTTTTTTACTGGAATAATTGCCGCATGAAGTATAATTCCTTCTGGGCTTCTCCCATAATTTTCCATTCTAATATTTCCTTTAATAAAATAAAATTAGCCATACATATTGACATTTTCTTTCTCATTCAAATATGCTGCTTTACCTACGAAGTCAGTCCGTGCAGTAATAGAGGTCTGAAAACCCTCATCATTGGCTGTTCCTTTAATCCTTTCCATAACAAGAGTAACCGACGAGTAGTAAGCCTCCAAAGCCCACATCTCAAATTCTCATTTTAATTAGCCTCCTCTCCACCCCTTGTTCCAGAAATTGCATTGTTTACTCATAACTTGTACAAAGATCGTTTCGGTTAATGTCACAGTATTTGTATTTACAGATGCCGTCATAATAGAAGGCTCTACCGTAGCATATACTGGCTAAGATTATCCACGCAGCACAAAATCCGTAGGTTCGACTGGCTACTGCGATTCGCAAACCGTTGTTTTAAGTGTCAGTGCTGGATATGGTGATTAATGAGGTTTTAGTGTATCTCTGCTAGCGAGGGTTTACACGTAATTTTACATGTATTACTCTGGTTTGCTATAATGTTCTTATAATTAGAGGTATATCTCGAAATTAACATGAGGTTTGTAAATGATTCAAGGTGTTCAGTAGAGGTCGATTTAGGTCCTTCGGTGCTATGACGCTTAAAATAGATTAAAATGGATTAAATTAACACAAGACAATATTTTTACAAGAGAACGTAGTTATTTCAGTTTTCATAAAAGTACAAGGTTTAAAAGACGTAAGTAAAATTACATTACAGATCCTAAATACTTGGAGCAAAACTTAAAGAAGGTAATGTTCTTGGCATAGAAGGATAGCATATCAAGTTTAACAGTATTTTTTTAAAAGATGCAAAATGAATAAAATTAGTGGAAGTTAAACCAAGGACAAAATTTAGTGTAGTTTTACCTTTCGAAACCAGTAGAGTAGGTCGGGTTCCCCTAAGCGCTGGCGGAAAACGTAACGATGATGTGAGGTTTTAAGGACAGTAGTGTGTCTATAGAGGCCATTCATTTTTATTCTCAGGCATAATCCTCCAGCTTAAAGTGTTCGTGGAATCACAAAAATAGCGGCAAACACTTAACGACGTGCCTGACCTTTACGGGACTAATGAACGAATTGATTGCACAAGTTTCCTGGTTTCTTACCTCTCATATTCCTGGAATCCTTTCTGAAAACCTATCCCTTATTTTCATTGCTTCTCCGCTGAACGTCTTTCACAATTTATAAATGCAATTTTAGGGACATTGCCACATATACAACCACCTTCCTTTTTTTTCTTGTATTCTTTCTTGGCTTCCTTCTGCCATTATTCCACACACCTTAAAGTCGTAACTTATTTATCTTCCATTTCGACTGGAAGTATTATTTTCCAGGTATGTCGTTGAAGTGAAGTTGTTAGCGTTTTGAGTTTCTCTTTGACGTCACGTTGAGACCGACTAAGGGCCCACCCAATATTATATGTAAAGAGTTTGGGGAGTTCTTTCTTTGGAAGCAAACCGGCCGGAGTGTGGATCTAACCTTTCATCTCCGTCTACAGCTAAGTTTTACAACACTTGCGGCTTGTGATTGTGTCTGTTGTACAGAGTGGTAGTTAGTTCCAACTAAAATGTGCCTTACACGCAAGGGCGTAACTGGTGTGTGTGTGGGGGGGGGGGCAGCGGTGCGGCGCCCGGACCACCGAGTCCAAACGGCGGTAAAATTGCGACAAAAAGTATTGTAAATGAAAAATTTGTTTTCTGCTGTTAAATAGTTTTAAATTATAGAGCCAAATGAAAGTGAGCTCAATAAATGTTTGCGGTTTTTTAAAGTTTATGTTTTGTGTTAGGGGCGCACAATGTGTTTACTCGCTCCGGATGCCATGAAGCCCAGCTACGCCACGGATTACACGTGACTTAGTATTACACACGTGGACTTAGCTGGTTGGAGGGCAAGAGCCCTTCGCTCTTCAGTGACGGCTTTCAAACCTGGATCACGAAATATAACCTGTGTCAAGTAATTTGTACACATCTCCATCTTTCCTGGAGTCTGTACTGTTGTCCCGTATAAGCGGAGAATATAATAGGCCGATCTCTTATCTTATCAAATACATAAAAATGTAACTGTCTGGGAAATTAATGGGTTTGTATTGTTCGCTTAATATTCCTTTAGAAGGTATCGGTTTCTTTAGAAGGAATAAATGAGGTGCATACTTCAATTATGTAGTAACGCAATGCTGATTTTGTATCTTTCTTATTTGTTTCACTAATTTCAATTTTCATCTATACAGTTTAGTTATCATATATTAAAATTAAGTCGTAAAATTCAGTGACAAGGAGTTTCCAAATTTCAGATTTCGTGTTTCGAAAAATGTCGCTAATTTCGATTCAAGGTTTGATATACCTGTTGGCCTTTAACACCACATTTGATTTAAATCAACTGTTCATTTGATTTTGAACATAGAACATATGGATAAACTGAATAATACGAATCATATGTCGTCACTGTATGCTCATTTTATACGTTCAGTAAACAAACACGTGGAGAAAGAGTTTTTACATGTCTAATTTCCTGCGGGCTTTAGACGAGTTCATTTATGTGAATTTATTTTGTGAATTACAGTCGGCTTCAATTTTATTACTATACTCTCTTCAGGACCAAGAAGCATACGTCATTTCTGAAGTTATCAGTAAACTTTTGTAGAAAAGATATTTCTTTTAAAGCAAATTTTTTGACCTTAGCCGCTGGAATATAGATAAGCCTATTTTGGATCCCTAGGGAGTTGCCTCACACATTAAGGGGGGGGGGGGCTTTATTCGTCATCACTCGGAGACTACACAGCACAGACGTAAAACACGTGAAGCTTTACTAAACAAAAAGAAAAAATTTGTAGCCCTTAACGACGACTCAGTGGAATCCTTTTATAGCGGGGAAAAGCTCTCTTCTCTAACAAACTTAAGTATTCGGATAGAAGCCAAATAATAATGATTCGAAGGGAGCGTCTGTAAAAGGAAGATGTTGTAAAGGGATATAAGGTAGATTGTAACAGAAGAAAGGATAATTAAAAGTGACAAGTAGCTGACGATAGGAAAGAAATGGAGGCAGAAAAAATGGCTTTTCTGTCAAAGACAGTTACAACTAGCCACAATGTTGGAACATTGCGTGGTTTCTCTTGCTTCGTGTAACGTATTCACCGTAGCAACTGCTGCTATTAATCGAGTCAGCCTATCTGCTTTTATTACTTTCTTCTAGTGACCGTAATTAGGTCTATGTTACTTGACCCAGCTTGCAACATTTTAAAGTTTAATCACTGTCATTTGTAAACCGTGTATATAAGTTAGGTAATCTCTTTGACATTCCGAAGTTGGCAGTATCTACGGTCCATTTACATGTAAATTTGTACGTCGCACTGCACAGTGGATTGAAGAAACTTAACTCATCCATTCTATTACACAAGAGTATATTCTACTGTCTTGGAATATTTTAAAACTAATTTTTCAAGTTACTGCATAATTAGCATAACATTAAACTTTTTTTTGGCGAATATTAAATAGTATTATTTTAAAGATCTTTGATTTTTAACGGCGAGTCTTTAATTGTAATTTGAAATGCATTTTACACAAAAATTTTTAGAGAAAAGTAATGAGCAGAATTTTATAAACGTAAACTAGCTCTTATTAATTTAACGTGTTCCATGTCCGTGCACTATATTATACAAAAACACTAATCACCAACAAAATGCACAAAGAGAAAATCATAACAAACTCCTACATGTTTCGGCCCTGCTGGGTCATCTTCAGGGAGAACTTTTTTTGTCGTTGCACTAAGGTTGCGCTTTATAGTTGAGTGAGAACGTGCTGTTGACTGTGTACTGCGTTGTTTTTGCGGTCCCGGCTTGCACCGCAAGCCGGGACCGCAGAGAGTTCATGCCTCCAGAAACAACGCAGTACACAGTCACTCAA